>APFE030937770.1:215758-231679 GCA_000404065.3 Pinus taeda
TATTATTCCAATTATAACATTTAAAAATCCCCATGTAATTAGGTAAATATATTATTACTTATAATGGTTCAAAATTTATTTATTGAATATATATAAAATTAGGTAATTAAGAAGGGGTAAAATTAACTAATTCCATATACTATTGGGTAGTTAAGTTTGAAGGTAGAATAAAGATATCTTCAACCTTTTATAATATATAAAAACTATTTAAAATAAACTATTTGTAAAAACTAAATATATATTAGAAATAATAACTAGATTGTTAGAATGGTTGGTAAATTATCTCTTTACTCTAATTGTTTATTAACCACTATATATTTGTATATATATTTATAGTTATAATATCAGGTTCATTAGTATGGATTCAAATAATCTTAGAGTTTAACTTAAAAGGATAATTTATTTAGACTATATCATAATGATTTATTAATTGTTTATATATATATATAATTGAAATCAAGAAATCACAAATAATTTATTAAATTACTTCTTGAATATTATTATTCCAAAAAATAATTGTAATTAGGTTCGAAATTAATTTAATAAAGATCATATTAATAGCTAATAAGACGAATAATATTAAGTAAATTCGTCAACCAAGGGATCTTCCTGATTTGAAGTCCTAATTAGACCTCACACCATTTGGAGTAGGATCCCCATCCAGAATATTGGCCCAATTTCCATGTATTCTTATAGATATTCCTTGGCTCTAACTGTCAACAAGAGAGAAGAGTGCACATGCACCTTAAAAAATAAAGAAGGTGTGTCTAGTGAGTGTTCAATTGTAAATATTTCATGTTTCTTCTACTGCAGAGAGGGGAGAAAAGTGAACCTTTTAGAGAGAGGTAGTAGGACTACCTAAGAAGAAACACACATGAACTAGAAGGATCAATCTAACAACCATTAGAATAGTCCACAGAGGAAGCGACGGTCATTACAACCAACAAATGAAGAAAGGTTTGTCTAATATCCTACGGAATAGTCCATAAGGATGGGACTGCAATAACAACCATTACATCACATCCTCAATAATATAAGTACTAAAACAACCAACATAGTTCAACTTGCTTAGCACATGTGAAAGCAAACATGAAGTACAAACATCAGTAGAATAGTCTTACAAACATTCATAATGCATGCATGAAGAATGTGTTGTCATTGAAGGATTTGATTATTAAGTAAAAGTTCCAAGACACATGTTTACAATGAAAATCACTAAATCCATTAGTGGAGCATTGGAGCCACTCCTTTCTCCTCAAAAGAACTATCTTATCTCTCTAATGCATTGCAGGAGGGGCCAAGGTGAAAATTTCTTTGATCATACAATGAGGGAGTATATATAACCAAGGGGTGATGCTTCCCCTTCCTTGTGACTCTTTGACTACCCTCATGTTTGTTTCACTTCCTATGACTTTTCAACTTACAGGACTCTTTATATTCCATGTGTGTCCTTTGGAATTCCACTTTACAATACATTTTGAATACCATTTACATGATTCACAATGATGATGTGGCATATAACAACTCATGACATGACATGACATAACACTGCTGACATGGACTACTTGATGATGTGGCAGTTTCAAGCCACTGTTGTTGTTTTATTTTGAGTGTCTTCTTGAGAATGCCCTTCTTTTCACCTCTGTATGACTTGGTGATAAGGAATATTCAATGATATTAAGTCTTGAGTTGTGATCGCAAACTAATATCCCTTTTCTTTCTTGTGATTGATCAACTTTCATGTTCATCTACAAGAGTGTATTTCAGCATGTTTTCCTCCGTCATCTCTGTCTTCATCATCTCTCCATGGCATGGTAGGGTACCTATATCTGTAAATCACCCATGACAAGACGACATCAATCTGATAAAACCCTAGTTTAAGATGGTGCACATCGATCCACTGACTGAGTTAGAACCAGGTGACAGTATGGGAAAGAAGCTTATTAACTGTGCAATTTCATAGCTTAGGAAGTCAGGGGTGAAGCTTGATCCTTGAAACTACACAATGTGTAGTTCAGGCTGGGATAAGGAAGAAAAATGTGCAGTCTAGGAGCTCGGGATGATAGGCTAAGGGGACAGGCACTGCATCAGCCTATTATGCAGTTCTGAAGGAAAGATGAGCCCAAGTGACTACACAATTGCATAGTTCAAGAGCTAAAGGATGAGGATTGAACCTTAATACTACGTATTGCACAGTTCAAGATGGACTAAGGGAGAAAACTACGCAGTTCTGGGAGCTAGTGAAGTAGGTTGAGGGGATGGACACTAAGTGAACACAGTGTGCAGTTCCAAGAGACAAGGGATGTTGGGCAACTGTGCAGTTCATAGGATCAAGATGAGCTTGAGGCTTTTTATTACGAAGTGCGCAGTTGAGGCTAGGATAGGAGAAGGAATTGTACAATTTTGGGAGTTGAGGTCTAGCCTTGAGTACTGAAGTTGTGAAATGCACAGTTCTAGGCTTGAGAACTGAAGTTATGAAATGCGCAGTTCTAGGCTTGAACTCTAAGGTTGTGAAATGTGTAGTTCAGGTCTTGAGCACTAAATTTTTTAAATGTGTAGTTGAGGTATTTAGCACTAAAGTTTCAAACTGTGTAGTTCAGGGCTTGACCACTGGGTTTCCAAAACGTGGAGTTCTGGAGGGCTAGATGAGGCTAGGTTGCTGGGAATTTTTTAAAATTTGGCTAAGTGTGGGACCGAAGAGACTGTTTTGAACAGTCATATGACTTGCTTGTGATCACACACTTGAAACACTTTGATGACACAACAACATATACCATTTGGAGCATGTTAACAAAATATTTCCCTTAATGTGACAACTTTGCAACAACTTTATGACAAGTGCAGCACTAAAAGTACACTTTGCGATGACCATGATGACACTTGTACGACAGTGCTTAAAAGTTTGGGAATGAGTGGGAAAGATGTTTACATGGTTAGAAAAGCTCATATTCACAAATATAGACCCTTAAAACCACCAGAACATACTTTTACACATTCTGTGACAACCAATCATGCGAAAAGACGATAGTTTACCCAATTGCAAAGGGGAGCAAAATACTTCAAGAAAGTACATGAAATGAGTTTCGGTGTTTGGGACAACAATGTGCAATACCATGGAAGGCTATGAAATTGAGTGTAAGTCAAAATTTTGGAGGTTTTTGTAGCAGCTACAACATGTGTGTAGAGGGGAAGTGTCTATAATCATCAAACACCTCCTTTCCTAAACTTGTTGAACAACAAGATTTCATCTTAGGACCACAAACTAAACATGCAAATTTACCCTTTTTGTTTGAAGGTTTGAAAGAGATGGATTATTTTCAATTATAAAAAAATAGATTATTTAAAAAACATGCATGATATGATCTAATTGAAATAATTACATACTATTAAAGTACAATGGAATTTTACATATCACAAAAATGTGTTAGTCTTGGGGCATATTTCGTACATAGTGATGTTGGCCTAGAACTTCATTAACTCATTGATAATAGGCTCGAAATACATTCATATGTTTTACTTGGTACCTAAGGAATTGTTTAAAATTACACATAATTACTACTATGGTATGTACATATAAGTAAATATGACATATTATGCAACAAACAAGACAAATGAAAATACTACAATATTCAAAAAAATAATGTAAACAAATACCTAAAACAATCATTGTCAATATAATATGCTCCCTATTTATTGACATTCAAGGAGGAAGGTTATTGTTGATAACAAAAATTGGCCACACTAATTACATAGACTTGAGCTCTCCAAATGGATTAACACAGTCAAATGCCAATGAAATCCTAACATTATGAGGTTCATCTTTAAAACGTGACCATTTTTCCTCAATTTCCCTAAATGCATAACTGTTTGCAGACATTTGAAGAAAACCATCTCCACTTCTCTTTCATGCACGGTAATCTATAAATTGTGCTATGATTTCACACTTGAACAATCACTAGAAATGTGGAATTATGGGAGTATGACAAAGAACCTTTTGAGGCACATTTTTTGTTACTTGATTGATTCACTATCTATTGTTGTCACATTTCGGGAAAAAAAAAATTGATAAATGTCGTCAATTATATAATATGATCATTAGGATATGCATCTATATCTTGATACTCCATTCCAATATCTTTCATAATGGCATATAAATCTCGGTACATGAAATGTAACTTATTTGACAATGATAATTACATAAATTCACCTAACCATTTAGTACAACATAAAAATTAACTGATTTAAGTAAAGAATATTAATAAAAAATATTGCATTCCTATTTTACACACTAATTAACACATTAAAAAAAGGAAAAAAATTCAACCTTTCATGCGATGAAGCATACTACATTATATCTTAAGATCTGTGTCATACGATTATTTGAAAAACCATTCAAAACCTTTAATTTTACCAACATTAATATAGCAGACAAAATAATTGCTCTTAAGCCTTCATAAACTGGTATCCTTTCCTTCTCAGGCACAAGTTCATCATCACAATTAATAATGCCATTGTTCTCATGATCGTTGAACAAGCCTTGGATCAATTCATATGTCCCATCATCGTGAGCTATGTTATTATTGTCATCTTCATCCATAGGATCATTATCTTGATATTCAATATTCGCTCGATGTCCCTCAACTTGTAGAACATTATTTATGTTACTACTAATTTATGCATTATGATGATAGTACCTAGGGGGCACCTTGACTTCACAATAATTATAAACAGTCACGTGAAATTAGTCTGCAGAAAAAATATTATAACAATAAAAAAAAAACACAAATATGATTAATATAAAGAAAATATATATAATGATTCATAAATAGCTTACCACCGGACAATATTTGTTCCCCCCTTCAACGTGCCCATTCTTCCTACAATGTCTATTACTTGTAACATATGAAACTCTTCGCAGATGTGCACACCTACAAATATTGAAAGGGCAATAAAATTTCCCATCATCTTCCCCTGGCTAATTAGTTCCCCACCTAATGTTTTTTTTTTTTTCCACCCAAAAAAAAATTTATATAAAATAAAATATTTTTTTTGCTCGTGAAAAATACCTTATAACCTTTTCAAAATTATTGTACTTATAGAAAATATGACACAACATCTCTTACATGTGGGATATTTATGTATTTATTTATCGTCGGAATTTCGACGTTAGATGACTAGTCAAAGTCAAAGATGAACAGTCAAACAAATGATCAAATGTTTGTCAAAATACCGACTCCATATAGATTTTATGTCATAATATCAACGTGATATAGAATATTTGTATAGTTGTATGTCGGAATTTTGATGCTCTAGAGATCTCTAATCAAAATTCTAACGAACACGGGGACTTTACACAAACAAAATTTTAAAAAATGACATTTTCTTGTCCTTTGCAACATTATGGTCCATACCATTAGAATATGTATTCTGAATTCAGTCTTATATGTAGTAGTGTGTCTTTTAGAGGAGGAATCAGAATCGAGTGCAATAGTTTGCACATCTTTGCGAGGGTGGGTCATGAACTAGTAATGAGTCAATACAAGGCTTAGAATATATTTTTTTCTCTTCCAAAAGTGTTAAGACCCCATCAACATGTTGTAATGCACTTCCCAAAATTCGTTGTAGATTGGTATGTCATCAAAAAATACTAGCACAAATTCGCTAACGAAGTGTTTGAAAATAGAATTTTGTCAATATTTGAACTATTGAAGTTGTGTTTGTAAGTCCAAATGGAATACCCAAAACCTAATAATGGTCTTCATGTGTTCTAAAGGTTGTTTTGGGAATGTCCTCTTACCTCACTATGATTTGATGATATCCAAAACAATGATCCAACTTAGTAAAGAAACTTGCTCCATGCAATTCATCTAATAATTCATCAATGGAAAGAATAGGAAACTTATATTTTGACTATAATTTTGTTGAGTTGTTTGTAATTTGGACACATACATCTTGAACCATCATTTTTTATAAAGATTTTATTATATTCACAAATTCATTGATACCATACATGTTGGTTTTTTTCTGAAAACACAGATGCAATATTTACATTTTGCAAGGATTCCACTTGGTTTAGATCAAAGTATTTCTCCATCTGAAATATCCATGTGATAAGATCATAACCATCAAATTTCTTCATATATATCTTTCAAATGTAGTAGTTCCTTGGTGTTAATTTGAATCTTTGATGATGTGTATCTTGGATTGAGACTTCATCATGGTTCTGCGAGTAAAAATTTATTCTCTCCAATTGTGATAACATACTCCCCAAATGAGATTGATTCTCAAAAGCATGCTCCTCCTTATGTTCACGATTTCCATGTCTCTCCACATCCATTTTAGGAAGACACTCCAAGATAATATTTTCCATGGAAATCATGGATTTTTGTATTTCTTCCTTATTTTGATTCATCTTCTTTTTTATTCCTTCTATACTCTTTTCTATTCCTTCCTTATTTTCATTAATCTTCTTTTCCATTTCTCTCTTGATTTTTTCTGAGAAACTAAGTAATCCACCTTTTTCAACATACTAACATCAATTTCATTAAATGTATTCTCTAATCGAGGTAACCTAAATTCTAAGTCTTAACTTTATTCATGAGTCAAGGATATGCCTTCAATAGCTTTAATTGGTGTAGTGGATTTATTTGGATGCATCATGGAAAATAATAATAGTACTCATCTTTATTACAACTTTTAGTCACTAAAAAAGGGATATTCTAATAAATAGTTAAGTCACTAGTAAGTTACGTACTATAATTTGGAGAATATCAAAATGGATGAAGTTTTATTGATATATCTATGAGATTTGAGCCTTTTTTAATTTGAAAATCTGTTTTGTAATACTCTGGTATGTCTTTTCGACAATACCATAGGTGTGAACTGTTAGATGTTTCAAGTGAAATTTATGCTAAATTTCCAAAAGCTTTCTTATTTTTGGCCTCTTCAAATGAGAAAACTTGTATAGTGTGTCACGCATCCATAAATACTTGAATATTTCACAATCTAAAAAGTCCCAGGCAGGATGATATAGGAAAAACACCAAGATGAAATGTCTAAAATTTAGTTCAGTATTGTTCAAAAGCCCTAACTTCCATAGTGTATACTATCTTAATCACCAAACCAAATTATAAAAATGAACCGATGCTCCCTAAATTTCTTCTTAATATGACCCAAGTTTCATTATCTGAGATATTTCATAAATATATATATATAATATATATATATCTATTATATATATATATATATATATAATATATATATATATATATATATATAATATATATATATATATATATATATATATATATATATATATATATATCGAAAATGTCGAACTAACCAATTTTAGACAAATTTTTGGAGCATTCATAAATCCTAACTTCCTTGGAACATATCTTCAAAAATATAGTGAAAAAAGATTTGAAATTTGAACTAGAATTTCCCAATATACCTTCTCAATATTCTCCAAGTTTTACCATTTGAAACCTTTGTGAAAAAATTTATAGTTAAAATGCCACGACCTATTTGAAGCAACAAAACTCTAGGATCATAATTTCCAATACCAAATGTTATTATCCTTGTGCCTTGAAAATGATAAGTAAACAATAATTACAGTACTCTTTGAGGTGGAAACCTCATTTCACAACGAATACCATGCACAAGATAATATTTGATGATCCTAAGAATATGTCTCCTTACTGTATGTCATGGTAAATTTTAGGGGCAATTTTTACCCCAAAGGGTTTTTCATTTTAGAGGCTCGAAATTTTTATAAAACACCCATTTCATATATTTAACCCAACTTTTATTTTAAAAATATTTATTTTTTTCATTTTAGCCCAAAACAAAGGGGCGGATAAACTATGAAAATACTCATTTGACTCGATTTTCCTAGTTTGGGAAGTTATATTCCATAACAATGGCCCAATTTTCTTCTTTGCAATGTTAAATTTGTTTGCAATCGCCCATTTTCTAGTTTGGGAGGTGCTTTGGGAGGTTGTATTTGGTCCTAATTAATAAAAATATAGATAAAGTGGAGGTATGGTAAATAAATAAAGCCTCTTTTTATACTTACTCCAAAGTTAATGGTAAATAAATAAAAATATAAATAAACTAGAGGTATGGTAAATAAATAAAACATCTTTTTATATTTAGTCCATACCCTCTTTCTATTTAAGAAGGCTTAAAAAAGAGGTTTTATTTAAGTGAATCCTATGGGCCAAATACCATATTTATAAAAGAGGTATGGTAAATTAATAAAAATATAAATAAACAAGAGGTATGGTAAATAAATAAAACATTTTTTTATATTTATTCCAAAAGTCACCTTATATTTACGAACACGCAAAGGTGTAAATAAATAAAAATATAAATAAAGTGGAGGTACAGTAAATAAATAAAACCTATTTTTATACTTACTCCAAAGGTATGGTAAATAAATAAAAATATAAATAAACTAGAGGTATGGTAAATAAATAAAGCCTCTTTTTATTTTTAGTCCATAACCATCTTTCTATTTAAGAAGGCTCAAAAAAGAGGTTTTATTTAAGTGAATCCTATGGGCCAAATACCATATTTATAAAAGAGGTATGGTAAATTAATAAAAATATAAATAAACCAGAGGTATGGTAAATAAATAAAACATTTTTTTTATATTTACTCTGTTAGTGTCAGTCTTTGCAGCCTTCCTCTAGTGATCAAATATGCTCTTACAAAGTGGTTTTAGGATGTTAAAGTCAAATTTCGTCATTTCAGTGAGTTTTCAAGTAAAATTTGGTCACTAGGTATTAGGTCTAGGGTTTGTTTCACTCCTTCCAAATTTTTCCAAATGTTGGTCCATGTCACCATTCAACTGAGTGTACCATCATTCAAAGGGTTGTCATCATCATGTCAGGTTCCAATGGGTCATTTTACACCTTGTTCATGCTTCAGTTGTGCCTACGTAAGGTTCATTTCCCTCTCCTAGGGTTTTGAAGGTAATTTCTCTTGGATGGTCAAATCATCAACAAAACTTGTATCCTAATGATCATAGACCTTCCCCTATCCTTAATGTATTAAACACTTCCCATCACTGATATCCCTCAAATTCCTCATTTTCGCACAAACCCTAGTTTCTTGCTACAATTTGACAATTTTCTATGCTAGGCCTGTGTTTTTCCCTTTTGGACCCCTTCCCCTCACTAAATCTTTGAAATTCCACTTTCCCCTACTTCCTAACATCCCTCCCTACTTCCCAAAATTTCCTCAAGAATTTAGAAGCCCCTTATCATCTTCATTTCCCTTCATTTCGACAAATCCCCTGTTCCACACATCAGGATAGGTTTTACTCAAATGATATTTCTGAGCAAGAAAAAAATGAATTTGGAAAAAGTGAGAGAGGTTTTTGTCCATAATAGGCTAAGGAATAAAATTCTCCTTCACTTTTTACACAGGTATCATGGTTTTAGATAAATGTCAAAAATACAGTTGCATCAGGAGAATTGATGCACCTTTGAAGTGACCTTGGGAAAATCAAGATTTCTCCTAGCTTGGTTGGCGAAATGACTTTCTTGATGAGTCAAATGATAACTAGACACAAAGATATTTCCAATGAGCTATCATGAGCTCAATTTGGAGTTGAGGAAGACCTTCAATTGCAATAGCACTCTGCTTTTAGGCAGCCTCATTTTGCACATTTTGACCAGTCTTGGGAGATTTGACTTTTGACAGGGCAAATAAACTCCAAATTGAAAAAATCAAGTTGGGTTGGAAAGTAGACTCAATAATATTTCCACCAAGCTATCGTGCACCCAATTTGGATATTGGTAAGGCCCTCAAAACTGGTCTACAAAAAGGTGCTACGCACCTATGACAGGTTTCCAGTGTAAAATTACACTGGCGCTACGCACAGAATTGGCACTACGCACCTGTTGAAAACACCTCAAAATTGTTATAAAAACACCTTCAAAGATATTTAATTCTGGTGCCAAGTAATTTTACCATTCCTCCTTGCTAAGAAAGAAGTGTGCTTGTTTTCTTGAGTGTGTTTGGCGTCATTTCATAACAAACCCTATTGGCATTGAGATTTCTCTCATAAACCCTAAATAAGCTAACCTACCTCTCATAAGCCACTAAGGGTTATTGGATGCCTTTATCCTCCATTTACACTTTTTATCAACTCTTCCTCACTATCCATCACTCATCAAACTTCACTCCATTAAACCGAATTTCTACATCAAACGCTAGCCCTATAACTCACTCCCACATCCTACTCTTTCACTACTCCTACTTCCCTATCAAACCCTTATCCTACATTCTAAAACCCTATTCACTCCCCTCATTCCCCTCATTCCCTAAAACCTCAAAACCTCCACTCCCTCAAGCACTCATCATCCCCATACACCTCACTCATCTTATCTTTTAAAATCTCTTCATACTCTTCTTATCCCCACCTCATCCCTTCATTCCTCATCAGCTACTACATCATTAAAACTTATGGAGAGGGACCTCAAATATTTTCATTAGTGCCTCAGGAGGAAGGAGGACCTTCAGGATAGTAGGAGGTCAAAGAGACTAAGAACAAGAAAACAAGCAACTTACCGACAAACAAGACCTCATGGAGCTGCAAATCATCAAAAAAAACAGGCCAAGGGCCAAGAAGGAAAAGGTCAAGTTGACCTCCATTAAACAAGAGATAGAGAATGACAAGGAGTCTTGGTTGGAGAAGATGAACATACACTTGGATAAGCTGCTTGAGAAAGCCAATAAGGAGAAAAAGATGTTGTGGTACATGGCTTATCACTATTTGGAATGAAACAAAATTTGCAAAACTAGGATAAAGTGCCTAAAAGCCAAGTTGAGGAAGACTTTGAGGAGCAAGAAAGAGCAAGATAAGCTCAAGATCTTGGTTGAAGCTTCATTTTCCTAGCATCGTACTTGTTATAGATCACTCATGCCAAATTTCAAGAAATTTGGCAAACTTTTTGGCAATTTTGGATTTTTCAAGGAAAAAACAGGTTTTTCCGGCAGGTGCGTAGCGCCACCTAGTGCTCGCTTTTTCTAGGGACCTCCTCTAGAGGAAAACTTTGAATTTTTGGATTTCTCATGAAAAATTATGAATACCTAGAAATTACTAGGAAAATTGGACAAGTTTTGGGTCACCAAAAGGGTCAAAAACACCTCAAAAATGCCCTCTCTGCCACTTTTTGGCCACACAGGAAGCGGTGTTGGGGGAACTGATTTGTGGAGGGGAAAATGGGCAACAAATTCAAAAATTCCACTTTTCCTAGAAATTATATAGATAGACCTTTCCAACAAGCCTACTTGGAGAAACTTTGGTGAAGGGGAAGGCCTCCAAATGCAGCTGATAAAAAGCACATGCACAGAAAAAGTGGCGCTATGCACAGGATGCAAAAGTGCCAATTTTGCTCAAAAACTCTGTTTTTCGCCTAGTTTTCTTCTAGTTTGACTTTTTCTCTCTTATGGTCAAATTCATGAGCTGATATGATGTAAATTGATGTAATATGATGTAAAAATGATAAAAATTGACTTGATAAGGTAGATACATCAATTGTAGTTGGTTTGGAGTTGAATGAATCAGTTTCCTAGGTTTTAGAGGCAAGTTATTCCACTGCCTATTTTTGTGTTCCTAGTTTTGAAATGGTTGAAACCAACCCTCTTCGCATGGATTCAACCCCTGATGGATAGCAAAGGTGGTTTGGAGATCTATATCATGTGTTTTTTCAGTCATTTTCAAAGGTTGGACTCTTGTGAAAGCTTTGAGCATCATTGTACATTCATCTTTGTAGTTTGGCAAGGAAATAGACCAGGGTTTGTATCATTTTGTGGAATTCTTGTGGCAAGGTGATTTAATATTGTTTCTCCTTCTGTAATTCAAGTTATCATATGTTTATGTGTGCCATTATCTCTCTCTTTTTCAGCTTAACTAAATGAATCAAGTATAAAGGTGGAAATCATTAATGTTGCAGTGCTCTACCTTAGGGTTTGTTTAGTTTTTCATGTTTTCTACTATTTGAAGAGGATCCTTGATACTTTCATGCCCTCTCCAACTCCTCACCAGTCTTAAGAATCTCCAATTCACTTATTTCAAAGTACTAAAGCATTTGCTTACCTCGCCTCGCAGAAATATCTACAAGACTGAGTTCATTCCCTGGACCCAAAACTGCCTTTCACTTTTGATCCAACAAAACTACATAAAATTCAATCAAACTCCTTTGAGCATATACCTAGCCTAGAATTAGTCTTTACATCAGTCATCTCAAGCCTCATTCGCTATATTTTCCTGAGTTTGACAAGGAGAGACCCCTCTCCCGACCTGATAGGCCTAGCTACCAGGTTAAGCGTGGTTTGATGTTACCCTAGACCTTCCTTTCTCAGCCTGAGGTAGATTTAGGCCCTAACATACTCCATAAGTAACCTTATATTTACGAACACTCAAAAAATGTGTTATATTTAGGTGAAGCCTATGGGCCAAATTATTATTAATACCATGCAAAAAAACATTATTAACCCTAATATTAGTATTAATAAAAATAAAGATGGCACATGGTATTGACCCATGGTATTCACGTGGAATGTAGCTTATCTAAAGGGGGGAATTAAACCGATCCATCTTTACTCTGGATCTACTAAGCCCGAGAGGGATCAAATATCGTGATATGAAAACTAGCATAGAGTGAAAAAATATTTGATCCCTCTCGGGGCTTGGTATATCAAGAGTAAAAATGGATCTTGTAATTTAATGTCACTTAAACATTTTAACTTGGTTAAAATAATAAAATAAAATAAAAATCAATTATTAATTTTATAAATTACTAATAGTAGTTTTTAAGCTCGAGGTTTATGATAACCCATGGTACTGATGTTGGATTAGTTGTTTGAAAAATATGCTGGTTTGTACAACCTTTCATCTTCTCTGTTATTCTTAGTTAGTTGTTTGAAAAATTTGTTGGTTTGTACAACCTTTCATCTTCTCTGTTATTCTTAGTTTGTCGTAATGACCTGTATGGGTTGGGCCACTACACCATATTGTCCTAAAAGGCAGAGATTATGCACCAAAAAGGAAACTAATCCACATGTTACAACGTTGTTAAAAAATGCAAGGCATATGAAGGTAGTGAATTATGCTAATAAGCAATTTATATTGGGAGAGACATAATTAAATTTTATTATTTAATTGAACATTTCCAGTTAAAATAATAATAAATCTACATTTATATATTTATATATTGATTGGAAGGCTTCTGAAAGCAATCACTTTTTTCCATTAGATCCCCTTCAAGCCTTTGGGATACCTACTACATTCTTATATTATATAGTTGGAACTTACTACTTGTTGGCGTGTTGGGGTAAACAAACTTGATGTGTTTTTTTTTATCTTGCAGTTGGAGTATATGGAATAAGAAAGAAATTTGATAGCTTAACAAAAGTGGTAGAGAAAAGATTAATCTCTCCTACCTTGACAGAACTGGTGGTCAAGATCAACACCTACAAGAACTTTGTTGTGGAATATTATCAAAACTAATAGAAGGATATGAAAGTGTGTACAGTAAGAACCTTGACAAACACGACCACTGAAACTTGCAATATTGTTTGTAGGAAGAGAAAATTATGTTTCTTTTTTCCAAACATGTATGTTAGTATATTACAGTTTAATGAATATGTTTTCCTATTATCATATATGGTTTCATACTTTAACAAAACATTCGCCAAGACTTCACATTGTTTTATTATTCAGTGAAAGATTTGCCAAGATCTTACAAGATTTTATAATTCAATGAAAGATTCGCCATGAATTTACAAGATAATATAATATGGTGAGAGATTCGCCAAAAAAATTATATATACATATTATATTATTGATAAAATTGCCTCCCATTTTTCCTATGTATCATGAGGATTTACCCATTTATTATACATATAAACTTAGGGTCGTTCTTAAAATTTTCCCTAGTGTATGTATAGGAGAAAATGGGTACAACTATAATAAAATGGACCATGAGGGGTTCTAGCCTACATAAGAATATAAAAATAGAAATGTAATCACTCAATATCTAGGGATTAATAAGGATTTGTTGGTTTAACATGGGGCTTATATAGGTATCAATAGAATGAAACTCCTAACCTTAAAAACATTAGTAGGAATTGACCATTTCTGATGGCCTCCATCTTGGACGGATATTATCTTCAACTTTCCTATGCCTATCACATACCCCAAATACACTAAATATTGTTATGAAAACTCTCACTTCTTGATATTTTCCAGTAGCATGTTCTTCTTTAATGTCTCTAGCACCTAAATCAAATTTGATATGTGATCCTCCCATGTAGCACTGTATATCAGTATACCATCCAAATAACGTATGAATCTATAAAATGGCATAGTATATCATTTTTTAACCTCATTAACATAGCTCGTGCATCGTACAAGCTAAATGACATGACTAACCACACATACAAACCTTACCTTGTTTTAAAGGTGGTCTTTTAGGTATTTTCCTCTCTTACCCAAACCTAGTGATATCCTGACTTTTAGTCCATCTGTTGGGTCCCCATAATACTAGTGATTACCCCATTACTATTGTAGTTGTACCCCTTATTAATATTGTTGTGCCCCTATTGTGCCCCATAGAAGCCCACTTTTGTTATTATTGTGCCCTTACATTATTATTGTTATGTAGGCTCTGATTATGTTATGACCCCTTAGACTCCTATATATAGAAATGAGGTCTTTTCATTTGTATCATCAAGAATTGTTCATTTATGTAATTTAAAGAGGTTGCCCCCTCGAAGAGGCTAAATTATAAGGCATTGATCTATCTTTCTATCTTTTCTTGAGTTGGTTTCATAACATTTGGTATCAGAGCTTTGGATTCTAGGGTTTCGCTGCTCCAAACAGGTCATCGTGGCATTTTCACTATAACTTTTTTTCTGCGACGTTTCAGAAGTTGAAAAAAAAAACCCATTTGAGAAGACATCACGCTAAATCTCAGGTCCTGATTTCCGAGCATTTTACACTATGATTGTGGAGATATGATCTGAGGAAGTTGGTATTTTTGTAGACTCTTGAATTACATTACAAATAGGTGACCTGGGGAAAATCGTCATAACTTTTTCTCTGAGCATTGGATTGAAATTTCATAAGAAGGTGCAGAAATAGGACATACTGTAGTTTCTTCTATATATTTTTTAGAGCCAGAGGTCGAAATAGTGACTCGTGGAACGTCGTACAAGTTCACTCTACTGAATTAGTCTATAATTAGGTCACTGTGGGAGATTTGGCATAACTCTTCATTGGAGAATCCAATTGGGGTTAGGCTAGTGGCAATGGAAAGAGAACATAGAGAGCTACTGCAGGTCGCAATTTCAGAATTGGATGATCCGAAATTACAGAGATACATCAGAGGCAATATCGAGCTCCTATAAAGTGAAAAAAGGTGTGTATATTTTTTAAAATGTTTGCTTAAGCTTGGTTTGAAAATTTATTTTGAAGGAATTCAAAGGGCATATTGAAGCATTATTATCAGTAATTGATGCCCCGAAAAAAGAAAATGGAAACACGTAGTAGGCGACCTGAAAGCTCTAGCATGACTCATGAAGAAGAGGAAGAAATGCAACATGATATATCAAAAATTACGAGACCAAGTGCAACAAGTGTCACTTGCCCAAAAAGGAACAGAATCTAAGATGGATTGTTTAAAGAAAGGTGTAGAAGCTAAGATGAATGACGTGGAAGCTAAGATGAATGACGTAGAAGCTAAGATGAATGATTTCAAGATAGATTTGAAAACAAACATGGAAGAATTGAAGATAAATATGAATAATTTGCTACAAGAAAGGGTCGGAAGCTAAGATGGATGATTTCAAGATAGATTTGAAAACAAACATGGAAGAATTGAAGATAAATATGAATAAGTTGCT
>APFE030937770.1:233034-243512 GCA_000404065.3 Pinus taeda
GAATATTTGGGTCATATTGTATCTCATGAAGGAGTTAAGGTAGACCCTAGCAAAATTAAAGCCATTAAGGAATGGAAAATCCCCACATCCATAAAGCATCTGCGAGGATTTCCCGGGTTGACAGGGTATTATCACAAGTTTGTTAAGAATTATGGAAGAATAGCAGCACCTCTAACAACATTATTGAAGAAAGATGCATTTTCATGGACTCCGGAAGCAACAAAGGCCTTTGAACATCTAAAAGAGGCAATGTGCCAAGCACCGGTCTTAGCTACACCGGACTTCACAAAAACCTTTATTGTGGAATGTGATGCTTCAGGAAATGGAATTGGTGTTGTTCTAATGCAAGATGAAAGACCCATTTCTTTTGAAAGTCGTCCAATCAAAGGAAAGTTTTTAAGCAAAGCTATTTATGAGAAGGAAATGTTGGCAATACTCCATGCACTTAAGAAATGGCGACCCTACCTAATGGGAAGACACTTCAAGGTAAAAAACGGATCATGATAGCCATAAATACTTTTTAGAACAAAGATTATCCTCTGAAGAGCAACAAAAGTGGGTCACAAAGATGTTGGGTTATGACTTTGAAATCATCTACAAAAAAGCGAAGCAAAATGTGGTGGCAGATGCACTCTCAAGAAAGGATGAGGATGTGGAAGCATTGTTGTGTGCCATTTCTATTATCCAACCAGATTGGATAAATGAAGAAAGGGAGGAATGAAAGAATGATGAAGTGTGGACACTTATTCGAAAGTAACAACAAGATTCCAGTACATCTGATACATTTAGCTGGCAAAATGATTCGTTATGGTACAAATATTGCTTATACCTCTGTAAGAACTCCCAACTCAAACAAAAGATTCTTATGGAATTGCACACTTCTCCCTTAGGAGGGCACTCAGGATTTTTAAAAACTTACCACAGGGTTAAGAAGGAATTTTTTTGGGATGGCCTTAAATCGTATATTCAAAAGTTTCTGTCAGAATGTTTGGTTTGCAACAAAATAAAGTTGAAACAATTAAGACCCTAGGTTTATTACAACCTTTATCCATTCCAACCAACGTTGGGAGGAGGTTTCAATGGATTTTATCACAGGTTTACCCAAGTCTGAGGTAAAGAGTGTCATCATGGTGGTAGTTGACAGACTTACCAAGTATGCACACTTTTGTGCATTATCACATCCATTTAAAGCCAGTACAATTTCTACTGCATGTATGGAAACAATTCAAAAGCTACATGGAAACCCAAAGATTATGTAAGTGACAGAGATCCCATTTTCACTAGAAATTTTTGGACAAAATTATTTTCTTGTCTTGGTACTCAGTTAGCTCATAGCTCATCTTATCATCCTCAATCTAATGGGTAAACTGAGATAGTAAACAAATGTTTGGAAGGATATCTTCGTTGCTTTGTATCTGATAAACAGACACAATGGGTCAAATGGTTGCCTTTGGCTGAATGGTGGTATAACACTTTCTTCCATACAGCAACAAAAATGACCCCATTTATGGCACTTTATGGGTATGAACCACCATCCATCACATCATATTTAAGAGAAAATTCTAAGGTTCAAGCAGTGGAACATCACATCGAACATCAACAACAAGTCCTCCGACTCTTAAAGGATAACCTCGTGTTGGCACAGAATAGAATGAAACAACAGGCAGATCAACATCGCAGCGAAAGAAGTTTTTGATGTAGGTGATTGGGTATTCTTAAGGCTACAACCATATAAGCAAATGTCCCTCAAGCAAGCTAAGAAGGATAATAAATTATCACCAAAGTATTATGGTTTGTACAAGGCATTGCAAAAGATTGATACTATGGTATACAAATTAGAGCTTCCTGCAGCTTCTCGATTGCACCCAGTTTTCCATGTTTCATGTTTAAAGAAGGTTATAGGTGATAAGCTACAAGTTCAAACAATATTGCCAGAACTTGACGAGGAAGGAAAAATTATATTGGAACCAGAAGCAGTCACAGAAACAAGAACTCGACAGCTACGAAATCGATCAATTTTAGAGTATCTTATCAAGTGCAAGAATTTTTCTGCTGAAGATTCCACATGGGAGGATGAGAATTTTATACAGAAGAATCCAGAACTACTCAAGCGTTGAGGACAACACTTTTTTTTAAGGAGAGGGGCATGTTGGGTCCCCATAATACTAATGATTACCCCATTACTATTGTAGTTGTACCCCTTATTAATATTGTTTGTGCCCCTATTGTGCCCATAATTGTTACTATTGTGCCCCATAGAAGCCCACTTTTTTTATTATTGTGCCCTTACATTATTATTGTTATGTAGGCTCTAATTATGTTTATGACCCCTTAGATCCTATATATAGGAAAGGAGTCTTTTCATTTGTATCATCCAAGAATTTTTCATTTATGTAATGTAAAGGAGGTTTCCCCCTCAAAGAGGTTGAATTCTAAGGCGTTGATCTATCTTTTATATCTTTTCTTGAGCTGGTTTCATAACACCATCTTTCTAAAGTATTTGGTTTGTTGTAACTATTCCAAGCAAATGAAATTTCCTATTCTTACTCTATATGATGAATGCTAAAATAAACCTATAACTTTTGCAACCAATTATTTAACTTCAAATCATCAATATAACCTTGATATGGCTTGAATTTTACCTTCGCTTCCATATTGAATAGGGACTATGAATGGTTTGCATCACTCAAACTAGGTTGATCCATTTTGGGTTCTTCCTTAGACTCCCTCTCTCGATTTTCTTGATCCCCTGATTTCCCATGTGACTTGACCTTTGTGTTAGAACCTTTATCTTCTCTAAATAGCTTGTCAAACTTATTCGTCGATTTTCCCATGAGTAGGAACACATTAAGGTTTATATCGGTGATGTTGTACCGTCCTTTTATGTTCTTTCATGTTTCATATAACTAAGGGGTTGAGGTGCAAATCATAGAAGATTTTGGAGACATTTTAAAAGTAGTAGATGAGCCCAAAGATGATATCAAACCCACACAATTAAAAGGTTCTCCAGAAAATATTTCCAATGATATAAAGAAGTATGAAATTGGCCCCCTGGATCAAAAGATAGGGACAGCCAAATTTGGGCCCATAAAAGTCTAAACCCCGAAATCTCATAATTCATTATAAAATCGATCTCAAAATACTTCGGTGACCAAGGACTAGGGATCTGTCAAGTTGACATGGAAAATTTAGGGGCTAATATTCGCAAGTGGGCTAATTTTTCATGATTTTTCCAAAAAAAAGATTCACTAAGTTCCATTTTTTTAAATGATATTCGCCCAAATTTTATAGTACAAAATATTTTTCCGTTAAAAATTGCCAAAATTTTACAGAGACTATATATAAGATCATTATAAATTTGAGTATTTTTACAAATATATCACTAAAAATTTTATAGTTTACATATTGAGGACTATTAAGATTCACCAAAGTTTCTAAATTTTAAGATAAGGTTCCATCCTTAAAAATTTCCCTCGGTTTCAACTATCTGAGCTAGAGGCATCTACTAACGAAACCCCATAATAGAAATTGGAGGCCTAGACTGCAACCCCGTAATATTTTTCTAAATAAATTCTTTAAGGCATCGGGATTGAACCATTTACAGGGGAATTTCCCGCGCAACAAAGGACTGAGGACCCCTCTCTCCCTCTTCCAACTAGACAAGTGGTAACATATCATTGGGCAAAGGTGACATCAGCAAACACCCACTGGGAGTTGGACACATGGAAGGTAGTTTTGAAGTTTTCAAGTACCCAAATTGCCCAAATAAGGATGACACATGGATCAATAATAGGTGGACATGTGTTCGTCATGACATCATCCTAACAGTATACCCTGGAAGGTCACAACCTCATAATAATTTTTAATTGCATTTCAAAAGTAGTCAGGCTTTCGAGCAGTAGGGGACCAGAGCGCCAAGAAATACGAGTTCAATCTTAGCAGTAAGAAGTGCCATTCTTGACATGGAGGATTCACGAAGTGGCAGTAGGCCTTTCTCCATTTCTCAAATGCAAATGATTAAAGAGCAGCCACCTGTGGGGCAGATTGTCACCCATCTTGAAGCAACCTCACCTGGGATGAGCTCTGATGGGTAAACAAGCACGGCAGTTAATCGAACACTTGTCCCCAGAAATTCAAAGTTAATAAAGTAACATTCACAACTCAACGGCTGAGAATAATTCTAGGGGGTCAATACATGCCTTCAACATCACCCAAGTACCCTATCAAAGGAGATAAAACATGCTCGCCACCTATCAAGTCAGGCAACAACCACATTAGCAGCTATGACTATTATCAAGTGAGCATGGCAAGCAAGCATGAGATTGTTTGATACATAACCCTCCTCCCTCATCGTCAGCCTAATCCAATTCCTCCACATCTCTCTACCACCCTACCTTTGTGCCATCTCCTCGCTTTTCCCGCCTAAAATTCAGCACGAACTGATCGTTACACCTTGCATGCCAACCATTGTAATTCAAATTGGTCTATTTAAAAAAAAATATACTACAAGTCATTCCATCTGTTCGCACCTACTTCCGCTTGACTATAAGCCTGCATAAGGACATTTGCGCACCGTCAACATCAAGTCTCCCCCACTTACCAGGTAATTCACTATCCCTCTATCCTTTCATGATTTTCATCATGCTCAAATTGAAAAAGGATTCATCAAAAACCTCGAAAAAGCAGTAATCAAAACCCTTGAGCGACACCAAACCCATCATTGACAATGAGGGGCGAATTCACGATTCCTTTTTCCCTCTAAACTTGTTCGACCTTTGTTTTGAATTTTATGTCTACTACCTCCACAAGGAAGACCACTTTCGAGTCATTGGGTTAGGAATGTACCACCTAGTCACCCCAACGGTGTATCATTTTCCATAATTCATATCATGGCTCATGGCCACGTTTGTAAAGGAGAATAATTGTTGTATTTCCTCCACTGGGGAGAAAATCTTAGAGGTCACCCTTGAATTGATTCACAATGCCTTACTTTATATGAAAGAACAAAATTTGGAGAAGTTTACATAGACTACACTCTTATATGACCACATCATGCCCTGAAATGCACAATTTCCTGCCAACTCAAATAACCTCCCCATTTCCTTGCTTTCGAAGCATGTGCAGTCCATCATATTTATTATCCTATGGTTGTTTGGTGAAGATGAGATAGAAAATGTATCTAAATTAGCCTTAGGGATTTTACATAAAAATGATGACGCCATACATTATCCTTGACATTCCCTCTTTCCTGGCTAAATCCATCAACTTACACTACGAAAAACTCTATCTGGCCTCCTCCTTGAGTTATTACTCCATCTTTGTTTATTTGTTCCTCTACACTCACATGGAAGAATTTGAGTACATAGGCCTCAGAATTGTAGATTCTTGTAAACAAATGAAGTTTGTGGTTGTCTGGGACATCTCTTTGAAGAAGAATCCCCACAATGAGGGGTTTTCACATTTTCTCTCTACTTTCATGGCCATTTCTTATAATATTATCAACAAAGTTTCCCCTCCTAGAGTCTTACCCCAACAGAAGAGGATTCTTCATCTCTTCAAGGATATTAGCGTGGATGACTGTTATTTTTTTGAAGATTACACAGAAATAAGAGAGTATGAGTCTGAGCTACCTCCTTACCAGCTTCGCATGTTTATTCCCATGAGAATTTTTGCCTCGGAATTCATCAGAAAGAGTCTGAAAATGGACCAAATTTATTTTTTCCCTACAAAAAAGGGGTATATGTTTAAGCTCCCCGTGATGGTAGGTCTATTATATGCCATTTTTCACATCCGATCAATAGGCCTCCTAATGGGATCAATCAACATCCTATTCCTCATTTTCATCATCTTGTACAAAGCCCTACGCATGTCTCTTTCATTCCCAAGAGTTTCTGCCTAAAACTGCATCATTTGAGCCTATTTTAGGACCAATTCTCCTAGGTCTCTTGTTGGACATCGTTCACCTACATGTTTCTCCATTGTTGGTCACCTATAGGTTGCTCCCCTTTGCATCTATGTTGGTTCTAGAAATTTGGGAAAGAGAGATAAATTTTGGAAGCTTTCTCTTCCAAAATCTTCCAAAATTTGTTACAACTATTTACCTCAGATAAAACATTCGGATCCTATCCTGCCCTACTTTGGAGTTTCATCCCTTATGCTTTGATGCCATCCTCCCATCAAAGGTGGATCTAAAACCTTATATTGGTAAAGGGATAAGAAATTCCCACTTACCTCATTCCTCTATATATTTACAGCCTTCCATATGTAAGAGGTTGGCTTTTGGAGAGTGATTCTACCCTTATGTTGCTGTGGTGAGAGGTTTCATTCATGCCTTTAGGGTGATTGGAGATACACATTGTGACAAGGAAAGGACAAGTCAACTTGGAGGAACTCTTCTACAAGATCAACACCTATTTATGGTTGTAAGTCCTTCCATTTATATTAATGCAAATAATTCTATGTTTCCTATATGTGATGTTGTTATTTAATGTATTTAAATACCATGTTGATCTATTGAATAGAGTATTTAGATGATACTGCATAGATCTCATAGTTTCTTGGCTTGTGTTATCTGACTACGCAAGTTCAAATTTTGGCAATCGGAGCTAGAATTGGAGCATTCAAGCTAAACAAGGAGCGAATCCCATGATAGGTTCCAGGTAGGATTCATTCCATCATATATTTACTTTATGGAAAGCATTGGGTTCATTGTTTCTCTATTTTTCTAGGTTAGTGTAACAGTCATGGTGAAAATCACATGTAATAAAAGTTAATAAAGAAAAAATAATAACCACGGTTTATGGGACACTTATTCCAAGTGGAATGTTGGGCAAGACATCCTACTGTGGGTGTTCATTTGGTTATTAATGGCTCAAGAAATTGGCAAAGGCAATGGCTAAGGCTTAAGAAAGGCAAAATGACATTTTTGGCACATTTATTGATGAAAATAATGGAAATTAGGAGAAAAGGGAGGTGAAAGATCACAGGTTGCAAGTGAGGAGGAAAATGAAGGAAAATAATGGAAAATGGAGAAAATAGAGGCCTCATTCATAAAAAGGCTTCTGGGGATTAGTTGGTAACCTTTTGTTAATTCAGTTTTGGAGCTCTCTCATTATTCTCTCTTTCATATTCTTGGATACTTAGAGTTTCTTGGAGCACTCTTGGAGGGTGTGGCATAGTTGGATTCTTGGAGCAAGAAAGAAAACGAATAGAAGGAAAGCACAAGAGGATATCGGGATCAATAGCTACATCGGATTTTTATTGCAGCTACCAAGTTGCATGTATGTTTTCCTCACTAGTTTTGGCATGCATGGCATATTCATGTGGTTTGTTAATTATGATTTGTCATGGGCATGGAAGATGGTCGGAATTGATAGTGGATTGCATAGACTTGCCATTTCCTGGATAGCCATGGTGATTGTGGATTTATTTTCCTTGTTTTGTTTTGGTTGGTTCTAATGTTTCCTTAGCTTTGGTTGATTTATTAGCCTTGGAAGCCCTATTTGGACAAACACTTTAGAATCCCTGTAACAACTTGAGTTGAGTTACTAGTCCTAGAAGCACTGGTTGGACAAATGCTCTGGAATCCCTTGGTGGGTTGAGTTACTCGTCTTGGAAGCCTTGGTTGGACAAATGCTCTAGAAGCCCAGTAAAAGATATGGGTTGAGTTACTAGTCCTAGAAGCCTTGGTTGGACAAATGTTCTAGAAGCCCTGGAAGGCTTGGATAGAGACCAATCTGATGATGGTTTTGTGATGTCTGACCATGAGGTGGAATCATTGTTTGATGGGTTGAGGTGGATGGCCTCTAGAAGCCCTCGATGGTTTTTGATTGATACGTTCTATGAGATCCCACAATCATGCTTGGAAAATGGCACGAGGTTGAATGGTTAAAGAGATATTTGGCTCATCTATTCTATGGTTGGGTGGAATGTGGAAGTCCCCTCCCAGGTTTGGATTTTGCATCATCAATATGAGATTAATTCTCCTTGTATTTCTATGAGTATTATATTGGATTATATGTGGTTTATATGGATATGATTTCATTGGTATTTCTATTGCTATTATGTTGGTTATATGTGTGTTTTATGACAGTAGCTATGTACGGCTCTCATCCTGTTTTTACTTGTATATGAATGATCAATGTATTTATGACCTAATGGGTGAAATGGAAGTTAATATGTTGAGGTGTCAATGTCTCTTAGCAATTCTCAGCTAAGTGTAGAAATTTTGAATAATTTAACACATATTCAACAGAGATTATCCTGATCATGTACTATTGCGGAAAACATACACAATACATAAGCTCCTCTACGTTGATGATCAATATAGCAGCATCAATAACAATAAAACATCAAGAGCATTCACACATTAACACAGTATGTATCCCGGGGAAAGCATCTCGCTAAAAACCCCAACTATCTGTATATTAATGATTGAGTCATGTAACATTACAAAGTACAATGCTTATCACAAGCAATCTAGTACCAGCTCCACTGTTACACACAATACAGCTCAGATCTGAATCAATCACTGGCTCAAATCTCTTGCGCTGCTTGCCTGCCTCCGCTGCTCAATACCTGCACAAGAACCGGTGATAATGCCAAGGCAGCCACGTCTTTCCATGGCTAAATCACGTATTCACAAGCTACAATACGTGAAAACTCATTGGCATACTCAATCCCCTGATTTGTGCAAGATCTGGTGCACAACTATAGTCACAACTGATAGCAATCTGATTCTCTAACACCTGTCCCTGCTGAACTGAACATGCACTGACATGCAACTGAGTTAACTGATGTATTCATTAGTTGTATTATGAGTTAATAACTTGTGAATTAATTAATAACTAATTCACCCAACTCATCTCTAGTCTATTCGCCAGTTAGACTAAATACAACCAGTTTAACAAAGCTAAACTGAACACAACTCCATCAACTGCACCTCCAGTCCACTAAACTCAACTCACTTGAGTTCTAACTGAAGTCATGCATGCAAATATTCAACTAACCCATAAGAACCACGCATTTCCTTCATGCAATTGCATGTGCCACATCCGTAGCTCGAAATGAAGTGCTCCAAGAGAATAAGATTAAGTTTATAGTCCAAATATTATTGTGAGATAATAATATTTGACTTTTCTATTTTTGACAGCCAGTCTAAAAATAGACTTGATCACTCACACTTTCATCAAAAATAGAAGTCCATCTATTTTTCCAACATGACAAATCATCCACAAACAGCAACCTGCAACCCATAGACATGATCCATATGTCTAAAAATAGACATAGTCTAAAAATAGACTTGCGCCAAAAATAGCCTGCGGGCCCACTTAGTGGAGGTGACTCTTTTCACTAAGCTCCATCATCTTGTTGCAATCTCAACAAGCATTTCTTGTTGCACACTTTTCAACACTCCCTCTCAACAAGAAAGGCTTCCTCTCAAACCCGATCCTGTAACTCTAGAATGTTCTGCATGCAACACATATGGCTGGTCCACTTGCTCTATCATCAAAGTCTCTGACTGCTATTGCCTCTGTCGACTGAAAACTTTGCATCTCTGTGCTCTTCAGTATCTGACTGCTCTAGCCTTTGTCACCTTGATCTCTGACTGCATCCGTGCTGCTGCTGGTTCTATCTCCCGGCATTGCATCCGCACTACACCTCCCAACTAACCTCCCTGTTGGGCTAGAAACACCCTTTGATGCTGAAGCTCTACCTGCAGCTGACAAGTGCTCCCTCTCTGACATCTGCGCTACTGCAACATCTTCATGCATCTCACACCATTGCACACCTCTCTGTGCCACCTAGCACTGTGCAAAACACTTGTGCTGCAGCCTGCTGCTATGCACTGTCCTGGGATTCCCCGCACTGTCGCTCTCTCTGCCTCTCCATCCGCATCTATCTCTACCCAATCAGTCAGTTCCTGCTACTCCACATCGGGGCTCCCGTAGCAAGGTCTCATCCAAGAGGTTGGGTACCTCAAGGATCCTGCCCCTCCTCCTTGGGACTATCAATCCATATTGCCCCACCTCCTACCTGGAGGTATGGCTGCATGTGATCCCTCAGCCCACCTGGCTCGAAGTTTCCCACTATTGGAGGTCTCTGCATGAGTATATGTCTCTACTCGATCTCCTCTCAGCTTCCCTTGTTGTGGCTGCTCCACAACCTCCTGAAGCTGCAGCACGAATCGTTGTTCCTCCACAATTGTCTGAGACTTCTTCTGGCTCTGCATGTTGAGAGGTAATATACCCTCCCTCTCAACCACCAAGTCTCCATCAGTTGCCTTTCTGCTCAAGGCTTTGCATGCATCTTTAACCTTAAGAGAATACAGATTCTTGACCCGTGAACCAATCTGCTTCACTTGTCTAGTGATGATGTGTCTAAGGAAAACCTTTCCATCTCTGAAGACTACATCATAGCCTCTGTCTTCCAGCATCGCGATTGACACCAAGTTTCTCTTCTGTCCTGGTACATACTTG
>APFE030937776.1:2396-20135 GCA_000404065.3 Pinus taeda
AGCCTCAGCAGTCGCTGCCTAGCTCCCAGACCTATGGTCCATGCTCTAATTTCCTTTCCATCAGTTTCTAGAGGGATGGGTTATCACTTCTACACCCTTGACTAATAAGCTGCCGTGTGTGATTTTATCCTTTTGAAGTAATTTAAGTTTAGCATCCATCTACCCTTGTGTTTTCTGAACGTTGTACTACTAAACATTACTCTTGAGTAAATAGCCGCCTCAGACTGAGTACACTCTTGAAATAAAAAGTCGTCCCTGGGTTGATAATTAATGTGAGGTAATTAGGTGTTAAAAATACCCTTTTTATCGCTCCACACATGCCATCCAGTTTAGCATCCATGTCATTCATCTTAGCATCCATGCCATTCAGCTTAGCTTCCATGCCATCCATCTTAGCTTCTACGCCTTTCTTTAAACAATCCATCTTAGCTTCGGTTACTTTTTGTGTAGGTGACTCTTGTTGCACTTGGTCTCGTAATTTTGATATATCATGTTGCATTTCTTCCTCTTCTTCATGATTCATGCTAGAGCTTTTAGGTTGCTCACTAGGTGTTTGCATTTTCTTTCCTCGGGGCATCAATTACCAATAATAATGCTTTACTATGCCTCTTGAATTCCATCAAACTAATTTTTCAAACCAAGCTTATGCAAAAATTGATATTGAATCTGATGTATCTCTATAATTTCGGATCATCCAGTTTTGAAATTGTGATCTATAGTAGCCCTCTGTGTCCTCTTTCTAATGCCACTAGTCCGATCCAAATTGGATTCTCTAAGGACGAGTTATGCACAATCTCCCAAGATGGCTTGATTATAGACCGTTCTAGAAAAGCGAACTTGTATGAAGTACCACGTGTCACTGTTTCGACCTTTGGCTCTAAACAATATATACAAGAAACTAAAATTTGTCCTCTTTCTATACCTTCTTACAAAATTTCAATCCGATGCTCAGAGAGAAAGTTATGATGATTTTCCCCAGGTCACCTGTTTGGAATGTAATTCAGGAGTTTGCAAAAAGACCAACTTCCTCAGATCATATCTCTGCCAATATAGTGCGAAAAGCTCTGAAATTCGTACTCAAGGTTCAGTGCGATTTCGTTTCAAATGGGTTTTTTTTCACTTTTGAAACATCGCAGAAAAAATTTATAGCGAAAATTCCACGATGGCCTATTTGGAGTAGCGAAACCCTAAAATCCAAAGCTCTGATACCAAATGTTATGAAACGAGCTCACAAAAAGATAGAAAATATAGATGAATGCCTTAGAATTAAACCTCTTCAAGGTGGCAACCTCCTTTACATTACATAAATGAACAATTCCTAGATGATTCAAATGACAAAACCTCCTTTCTATATATAGCAGTCTAAGGGGTCACAATATAACCAAGCCGACCTAACAATCATAATATAAAGGCACAAAAATAACAATAAAGGGATTCTATGGGGCACAGTAATAACAATATGGGGACAATAGGGGCACAAAAATATTAATAAGGGATACAACTACAATACTAATGGGGGCATCACTAGTATTATAGGGACCTAACATCAGACCCAACTAAGCCAAAAAATTTGGAGGAGGGACTACCGAATGCACAATTCTTCGTAGTGCGCATTGCGGATGGCCATTTCGAATATATAATCCATTTTTTAACCACAAGAACTATGCCGAAGGAATACTTCATCCAACCAAAAAAGGAATTGGTGGTGCGCGTGACAAACTTTTCTGTCATCGTGGGGAACCTCTACAAAATGGGAAACAATGAGATATTGTGAACATATGTACCTGAATTTGAACAAGGACAGATCCTCGTCAAAGCACATGGAGGTGCTATAGGAGGACACTATGTAGGATGCGTGACTACACAAAAGATTCTTCGCGCTGGGTTGTGGTGGCCAACCTTGCACTAAGATTCGAAAGCCCACTATCGGGCCTGCGATATTTGTCAAAGAACTGGGAAACCATCACGAAGGGACGAGATGCCACTCAATCCACGAACGACATTGCAGTCTTTTGAAAAATGGGAAATCGACTTTGTGGGACCAATCAAGCCGCAGGGAAAGACGGGTGCACAGTACATAATCACTGTGATGGAGTACTTAACACGGTGGGAAAAGGCACAACTAGTTAAGGATTGCACAGCTGCTATAACTACGAATTTTTTATTCGACAATGTGTTGACACGATTTGGGTGCCCAAAAGTCTTAATGATGACCACAGAACACACTTCCTGAATGAAAACATCAACGCACTCACTGAGGAGTTTTAGGTGTATCATCAACAAAGTACACGGTATCACCAGCAAGCTAATGGGATAGTAGAGGCATTCAAAAAAATATTGGAGACTGCGCTGACTAAAGTATATAACGCAAAACGAAATTACTAGGACCAGCGCATACCTGCTGTATTATGGGCATACAAAACCACGTGCAATAAATTGACGGGTCAGGCACCTTTCAGGTTAGTCTATGGCGTGGAAGTTGTCATGCCAATGGAATACATCATACCCAGTTTGCGAATAATAGCACTTATAGGCATGTTAGACCGTGAAGCCTTGGAAGAGAGGCTCGCGTAATTAGAAGAACTCGAGGAAGAACAATTTCTGGCGGGATTTCATCAGCAGGTACATAAACAGCATGAAAAGGCTTGGCACGATCGGCATATCAAGTTGTGTACCTTCAAGATCAACAACTTCGTACTACTATAAAACAGTAAATTCGACAAATTCCTAAGAAAGTTCAAAATGCACTGGTTGGGACCATATGTGGTAAAAGAGGTCACAGATGGAGGTGCAGTCCAACTAGTCAAACTTAATGGGGAACTCTTCCCAGGAAAAGTAAACGACAATTGCCTGAAGCCCTACATGGGTGGGTCGACTATCCGACTAACCGACCAAAGCACAGTCTTCGCGACTCGAGAAGCTGGATAGCTGGGTGGGACTGTAAACACACACAATAGCAACCAATACCAAAGAAGGGAATCGATTCAAACGCAGATGATTCAAGAACAAAAATGGAGTAGATCCAGTAGACAATGAAACAGTGTGTTGTAGACACCCAAGCTGCGCGAGACCTGCTGAATGGAATTTGCGAAAATATTTCCGCACTAGTAGAGTGACTCGGGACGAGTCACGATGATTGTGTTGGGGGCCTGTTGGGCAGCAGATCCCCCCCACAGCATGTTTTTGGGGCTTAAAGCCTGAGTTTTGGTCAATGTCATGTCAAGACTCCGCGAAGTACGGGCACGGAGCACAAAAGTATAGGATGAGTCATGGGGTTGTTCACCCTAAAATAATGTAATTTAATGTAAAGTTGTGTCAGCCTACCCATGGTCCATGAACCATGGGATTGTATAAATAGAGTGGGGCTCTAAGTGTATGATCCAAGTGGATATTGGTGGCCACCTGCTAATTCTACTTGGATCCCCTCTAGTGCTTCTTTCAGTTTTTTCAGTTTCCTTAATTATAGCACAGTTTACTATTTTTAGCAGTTTTTCGGGTCCTAAACTTCCGGATCCGTTTTGAAGTCTTAAACGACATTTTTTTGGGAAAACTGGGAGCAACATGGGTTCATGGACTGGTGTTGCTCTTCCCAATGTTGTAGTTCTCGGATAGATCTTTCTAACGAGATATTGTACGCGTCAAACGAAGATCATATGCCAAAGTTACGACCTTATGAAGTTGATGTACCAATTTACCCAAACGGGGCCCACAGTTTGGCGTTTCATCTTCTAGGGTTAGGTTTTCGGGTGTTTAGGGTTTTCCATTATTTCTCAACAATAAATAGGCATTTGAGTCTCATTGTAACATAGTTGAGAGGCATGTAGCCACCACATCCCCTTTAAGCTTGTTTTCAAAAATAATTGGGGTACTCGCCAACAATGGTGGGGGGAAATTTGGAAAACATCATTGATTGTCTATGGCAGCTAGTCACTCTTGAACATCGACACTTCTGCTTCTTGTCGGGTTGGGACATCCATACATTGTCATTTGGCCTTCTGCGGGTTTGGGTTGTCATTTAGCCTCATTCCATATGATCCATGTTGTCTCCATCAAGCCTCTGATCCTTTGGTACTTGAATTCTTCCATCCTCCATAGTCGTGTCGCCGATATGTTCAAGAGTATAATCCTTCTGTAGTTTACACCCTTGTCTTTTCCTCTGATACTCTGTTTCACCATCTACTTCTTGTTCCTTGTCTCGTGTCATTGATGAGGGAAACATTATGGCCCTCCTATGACAGGTTGTCTCCTGTCGACATGAACTGATTATCCAGGAGATTGATCCAGAGATCCTTTTGGTACCTTGGAGCTTGCATGCCTCAATGGAAAGTTCTTCGTGCGTGACGGTCGAGTTACGTCATTGGTCGTTGATTAGGTGATTCCACGAGTGTTCGACTTCAGTTCATTTTTCACACTTCGTGGATTGTACTAGACAGTACCTTGAGAACCATTAGCATTATTGGTGGTTTCTCTCACGCTTGTTAACGGTTTACATCATCGACCGGTAATCAAGCTACTTTCTATCATGCTCGACTTCAGCAGCTCTATTCACATGTTAGAATTTGTACTATAATTGGTTGGGTTCAAGACCCCGAACTCAGATCACACATGTTCGGGCTGTGTGGATTGGTTCGTGATTACATGACTCATTGATGGATGGCTGCAACCATACCTGAGTCTTTATGGATGGTTGGGACCATACCTTTATCATTATCATGGTCTCATTAGCTGGATGGCTACGTGCATACCACAGACCTAATTCATATGTTTTTTGGATGGTTGCGTCCATGCCTAGACTACATGTAGTTCACTATCAGAGATATCATTTGTACTTGTGCCTACAGGGTCTTCTGGGTGGTGTTCTAGCTTAGTTAGTTTTGTAAAGAATTTCACCCCTCCCACTCCCTTTGGCTTCATACTTTAGGGGGCATCTGTTACATAGTAATTTGTCACTTCCTTCACCCCAAGTCCATCTACTATGTCATGTGTCCAAGTCAAACATGTTCATGTTACACAAATGCTCTCCTATATTGCCAATTGACCCACTTTTCGTAAGTTATCTACCTCATCGCGACTATTGGATTAATAAACACGCTGAAAGGCACTTCTAAACAGTCCAGCCACGCTGCCAGTCTGGAAGTACATTTGATTCTCACCTGGATCATTCCTCCCCCCTTTGGAAGCAATGGTCCCCATTGCATTGAGTTTCTCCATGAGGTGAGGAAACTTCTGTTAAACTTGGTCCCTGGTGAGCCACTTTCCTTGGTGAAGGAGTTGTCCTGCTTTGACAACTCGATACAGTTGGATGTTCTGCTAGTGAGTGTGCTTGATCTGTGTATCCATGATTCGATCAGTTGCAGCTTGTTCCATGCAATTTGGATTTAACTCTGTGGGTGTGAGTAGTTCTGCAATGTCAGATGTGTCTAGTAATGGTGGAAAGTATGGCCGAAGGCGGTCCACATTGAACACTGGGTCCAGGCCAAGGAATGGGGGAATGTTGAGCTCAAATGCATTGTCTCCCACAACCTTGGTAATAGTGTAAGGACCATGTCGAAGTGGTCTGAGTTTCCAATAGGCTCCGATAAGGCGTTCCTTTTGCAACTGCAACCAAACTTTGTTGCCCACTTGAAACTTCTATGGCACCTGCTGTTGATCATGTCGCTGCTTGTTCTTGGCATTTGATTTCTCTAGAATGTCATGGATTTGCTGGCTAATATGTTGGATGTGCTTAATAAAAAAATTTTTTGCCTTATCTGTTTTGGACTGGACATGAGCCGAATCTGTGTGAGTAGCTGCAAATGGCATGGCCACATCAATGGGACATAGTGGTTGGAATCTCAAGCCCACCTGAAAAGCACTGTGGCCAGTCCAACTGTGGAGAACCCGGTTGTAGCTATGCTAAACATAGGGGAGGATCTCATCCCATGTGCATGGATGCTTTGAGTTGTACATGCGCAGAATGTGTACAATCATCCTGTTGACAACCTTTGTCTGGCCATCAGTTTGAGGATGGAAGGTTGTGGACTTATTGAGTTTGGTGTCCAACATCAACGAGAGACTGGACCAAAATGTACTAAGGAACATGCTATCCCAATTTGAAATGATAGACTGTGGGATCCCAAAGTGCACCCACACTCTTTCAAAGAAGAGTTTAGTAGTGGCTTCTGCTGTGATATTCTTCTTGCAGGCCACCATAATGGCCATATTTCAGAACCTGTCGACGACCACAAAAACACAATCATTTCCATGCTTAGCAGAAGGAAGGCTTGACATGTAATCCATGGAGATGGATTCCCAACGTCAACTAGGGGTAGACAGCGAGGTATAAAGGCCTTGCTTCTTAACTATCGATTTGGCAATGGCACAGGCAGTGCATGATCTGATGTACTTCCCGACATCCTGTCGAAGATTCAGCCAGTAGAAATACTTCTGTAGTACTGCCACCATTTTCTTGACCCGAAAATGCCCAGCAGCCCGACTGTAGTGTGCTTCCCAAATCATCTTAGCACACTCACTTTAAGGAACACAAAGGTGACCCAGGTGACATAACAGGGCATCCTGGAGGTGAAAATCTGGAACATGCCGACCCTCAAGAGTGTCTGGTATGTGTGGCCAAAGTATGGGTCACTTTTGTAAAGAAGTGGCCAATCAGAAGTCTCGTGCCCACAAGAGTTTAGCACAGTGGTTAATGACATGATCGGTGGACAACTGAGGCAATCTGCAACATTATTGGTGCTTCCCTTCTTATACTTGATATTCAAATGGAACTGTTGCAGGTATGTGGACCACTTCTGATGGTGATCATTCTGTAATTTCCCTTGGGTCTGTATGCATTAGAGGGGTCGGTGGTCTATGTGGATGACAAATTCCTTCCCCAAAATGTAATGTTTCCATTGTCTGCAGGCTTACACAATGGAATACATATCTTTTTCATAAGTGGGATACTTCTGGACTGTTTCTGAAAGTGTCTCACTATGATATGCCACTGGCTACCCATGTTGAGTAAGGACTGCCCAAATAGCATAGTCAGAAGCATCTGTCTCAACCTCAAATGGTTGTTGCAAGTATGGCAATGCGAGAACTGGTGTCGAGCAGAGACGGTCTCTCAACTCTGTGAATGCATTATGTTGACATTCAGACCAAAATAATTTTGCTTTCACTCCTCCCTTGGTGACTTAACTCAAGGGCCAAGTGATATGAGAAAATCCCAACATGAAACTACAGTAGAAGTTGGCAAGACCTAGAAAGCTGTAGAGCTCCGTTAGAGTGGTTGGAGAGGGCTAATCCCGAATGACTTGGATCTTGGCTAGATCCACATGCACCCCCTGTTCATAATAATGTATCCCAGATACTGAACCTGGGTCATGCCAAAAGTGCATTTCTCCAAATTGGAACATAACTTGTGTTGTCGCAATGTTTGGAGAACCTGTCGGATGTGCTGGAGGTGTTCTTCCCAACTCTGGCTGAGGATCAAGATGTCATCCATGTATACCACTACAAATGAGTTGGTGAATGGCTGCAAGATGTCATCCATTAGCCTCATGAAGGGTACAGGAGCATTCGTCAATCCGAAAGGTATAACCAACCATTCAAAAAAGCCCTCCTTGGCTTTGAAGGTAGTCTTCCACACATCGGAGGGTTCGATTAGTACCTGGTGATATCCTGACTTCAAATTGATATTGTTGAAATATTTTGCCCCCTTAAGTTGGTCCAGGAGGTCATCGCTCCATGGGATCGGGTACCTATTACAGACAGTGATGTTGTTCAGCGCCCGATAGTCAATACAGAGTCTCCAAGTCCCATCCTTCTTCTGTACCAACACGATCGGGCTCCCATAGGACGATGAACTCAAATGGATGTGACCTTTTTGTAGCAGCTCCTGAATATGCCTCTTGATTTCATCATTCTCCAGAATGGAGCGCCAATAGATTGGTCAAATCGATGGAGTGCTTGACCTGACAGTGAAGAGGAACCCCTGCGAGGGAGGTGAAGATGTCCTCATACTCCTCCACGACCTTGTCCATCTGTAGTTGTCATGTGGAGGGGCCCTGTCTGGAGGTCGTGGGCACGGTCTTCTTCTTTCCTTGAGGTCGTATCATCAGGAAACAAATTTCCCAGTTTTGGAATTGAGCTACTACATGTTTACAGTAACTGAGAGATGGTGGAGGCAGTGCTACCTCCGTATTCCTATACAACTTATTTCCCAAAGTAATAATAACAGCATGGGGCCTTGATTCATACATAGCATGTCGCTTCCACAAGTATGGTTGTCCTAATAATACATCACAAACTTCAAGGGGAGAAATGTCACACAATACCTCATCCATGAAGCGCTTGATGTTGTATGGAAGGCAACACTGTTAGCTCACGCAAAGATCCCATCCTTGGTGAAGCCACCCGATGGTGTACAATTGTGGATGTGCTATGGTCGATAAGCCCAGCCACTTCACGACCTCTGCCAAAATGAGGTTCTTTTGGTTCCCACTATCGACAATGAACTGTAGCAGGGATCCCTTTACCCACATCTAGGAGTGGAAGAGATGCTACTCCTCCTTGGATCTTCGGGTTCCTCCTTTTGGATCGTCGTGGTGGAAACGGTGGCGTTGGGCTCCACATCAATAATATGCTTGCCTTTGTCATTCCCCTTGTCAGGTTCTGACTCAGAGTCGGAACATGCATCTGATTCTGAAACCTTTAGCTCAATCACTAGTGACTGCATGGCCCGACACTCACTTGTGTTGTGAGTGGAGCTCTTATGGAACTCACACCATTTTCCTATGTCCTTTTTCGGCTTCGTGGCATTGTTCTTTGCTTGCAGCTTTGGCGGGTTGTCTTGAGCTACCCCTCCTTCGCTTTTTTCTTTGTTCTGCGGTTTGAGGGCACCTTTCCCTTGCTTCGGATTTGCAGATCCAAAGTCTTGCTTCTTCTGTTTAAACTTTTGCTCGACCTTGATAGCATATCGATATGCCAGCATATCAGTATGCCGTGCTAAGCGAGGAGATGTTCAGGAATTCTATTTCTTCCTAGATGTACTTGTGCAGGTAGCCACAATATTTGAGTATCAAATGCTGCTCAGAATCCTTGATACCTAACTTTGTGCGAAGGGTATGGAAAATATTGGTAAACTCCAGCATGTCTTGGTCCCTTCCCTGCCGCAGTGTGGTCCACTTTATGTATTGATCCTCATAGCTTCCGATAGGGTAGTACTACACCTTGATGGCGTCCCTGAATGAATTCCAGGTGGGTGCGGTTGAAAATAGTGAGTCGGTACATTCATCCTTCTACTCACAGTGGGTTTCCCACCAATGCTTGACGTGGGGGGCTACTTTGAGAAGAGCGAAAATAATCTTTTCCCAACTGGAAAAATCATGAACAGAAAAATAACCCTCTAGCAGATTTAACCATTTATCGATGACATTTGTGTCTATCTAACCCTCGAATATGGGGATTTCAAAATTAACTTGTACCTTAAACAGTGTGGCGTTTCCAGAGTAGCTGTGGGAAGCTGATGTGTCACCCCTAGGTAGCCGCTGAAGGATCTGGGCAAAGTTGTCCATCATCACATTCCTTTGTCACTCGAGGGCTTCTTCGAGCAAGATTTTGATAGGATCTCCTGCTCCCTCGTCTTTTTTTTCATCCGCCATGGGAGGCCATCGGGTTTTGCGTGACTGGTCTTACAAAGGTTCGACCAGTTCAAGCCCTAACTCCTTATATCCGAACTCATTGGGGGCATGCAAAGAAAAATAGAGAAAAAGAAGACTGCTCTGATACCACTGATTAAGATTTAAATAGGAACGCAACAAATTACAGAGATAACCATAAACACAAAGATGCAGTGGAAATAATACTTCATTTCATTAATGTTAAATACGGAGATATGCTTACAAACAGAAAATGGAAATAAATAGCTAGGGCGATGGTAGCTTATCTCTGAGAAGAGATGTGGTGGCTACATGCCTCTAAACTATGTTACAATGAGACTCAAATGCCTATTTATTATTGAGAAATAATGGAAAACCCTAAACACCCAAAAACCTAACCCTAGAAGATGAAACGCCAAACTTTGGGCCCCGTTTGGGTAAATTGGTACATCAACTTCCTAAGGTCGTAACTTTGGCATACGATCTTCATTTGACGCATACAATATCTCATTAGAAAGATCTATCCGAGAAATACAACTTTGGGAAGAGCAACATCAATCTATAAACCCATGTTGCTTCCGGTTTTCCCAAAAAACGTCGTTTAGGGCCTCAAAACAACTCTAGAAGTTTAGGACCTGAAAAACTGCTAAAAATAGTAAACTATGCTACAATTAAGGAAACTGAAAAGCTGAAAGAAATAATGGTGGGGGTCCAAGTGGACTTGGTGAGTGGCCACCAATATCCACCTAGATCAAAAATAGAGATCTAGGAACATGGAGAGTAAAACCGAGAACTAATAGGGTTCCCTAGTGGAGTCGCAAATTTTGTTGTAAGGATTAATGCACTGGTGTTTGTAGAAAGAAAAACCCTCTCGAGTCTCCCGCGACCCAACGAAGCTGAAATTAGGTGACATGAAACTATTCAAAGTTACATGCATATATTTATGTTACTCTTATAGTCAACAAAGTAAAAGAGAAAAGTTACCTCTCTGTCTCTAGTTTAGCTTCGCTAAAGATCCCAATGTGGCAAAGGGAGGATTGCTTCACCTACTCTTAAAGGAGAACCCACACATAGGCAAGACAAGAAGTAACCTTCACAGCATATACATCTTCATGATTGAAAACATTTAACATATAGGAATATATAAAGCTAGCATGCATCTAAGAAAACCATCAATCTCGAATTCGCATCAACATATATAGAAAAGAGTTTTCAACATCATCAAGTGGAAAAATAAGAGTAGATCTATATTATGAGACGAGAGAAGAATGATTACAAGAATGGTTGTTGAAACAAGTATTCCCTTAGCTCCTTAGCTCCTTTCCCTCTCTCTCTCTCTCAACTCTTCGACAACATAACAATACTTGTCTCAATATTCACATTCAGATCCTTGTTACAATGGCCAAGCCTCTAATTTATAGATGAGGAGAGCCTCTCTCCTTGCTAATTCCTTCATGAGTTTCAATGAGGAAAAATCTTATATGTTGCCTCACTTTAATGCTCTTTCCCTTCCCATGAAGCTCTAGTAGGATTAGAAATGTTCTTATTTCATATTGAGGTGGATGTTTCCTACTTTTCGAGATGACATTTGAGTGCAAAGTGGAGTGTCAGTTAGTAAACTCGTGGTTCAACCTCTGGAATTTCATAAATATCAAGTAAGGATTCCCTTTAGGAAAAATAGTGTCTTAACCTAAGTACTAACTCCCTTTTATAAGTCATGAGGAGTGTTATAACTCATTTTTTCTGTTTCTAGGGTGCATTACCTTGGCAAATGGGCCTGAAACGTTGGTTTTTTCTTCCAGTCAAAGTATCCTTTTCCTCTGAGATGATGAGGAGGTCGTTTTGTGTATAACCCATTGCTACAAAAACACTACTACATGAGGCACACCATGAACACTCCAAGCAAACCATGATGCTAAAAATGGTGGCTGAAGTAAATAAGAGCAAATAAGATACCCTGCTTGAACACATGCCATCTCCAAAATCAGCTCCAACCTACAGTGAACTGCTTCTACTGCAAACAATCCTTCCTTGCCACAAATAGGAGAACCATATAGACTAATAATCCATAAGACCATGAATAAAATACATATAAAATTTTAGATACATGGTTGTATCAGCGACATAAAAGATATCATACATGAATATAGCATGACCTCATGACCCATGATTAGATACCCCAAAGATAAGTACAATACAATTACATGGCTCCATGAACATTTTACATCAATATATCAATGAAATAGATCGTTACTATAATAATTACCTATGGAACAATGACACAAAATATGAGACATCATGGTCATTACATCATCATTAACCCATAGATGTGGTTGCAAAAAGACAACATAAACTACTCCTAAACATGCTTATCACCATACTGACTCAAACCACTAATTACTAGACCCTATACCAACATTAAATAATGAATCAATGATAATAATATGGTTGTAATAAAGTTCACATAACATCTCATGCATGGTTGGTCCATGTCTCGTGTCATCTCTGTGCATCCTGTACCAATGCTCTCATGATCACAGAAGTGGTGATTGACGCTATGTGATTTATTTCACTAGTTTCAATCCCACTTCTTCACCCTTGTGAGCATCACCCTTGTGAGCATCGCCCAATGTAATTAGTGCTAAGTGGACTATTCAAAAATCACGAGAAATTAGTCAGTTACAACTACCTCTCATGGAAATGGTCATAGATGAATGACTTACTTAACGGAGTTGAATCCTAAAAAATGGTATTTAATATAATGCATTGCGAAAACACCTAATACTTAAATATATTAGCTACAAAAACGTGAGTGAAAATAAATTAAAACATAAATAACAAGCCTTGAAAGCATAATTCCCCCTGAGAACAATATAACTCATGATGAGTTGATCATGTTGATATGAAAATGCATGAGGCTGAAGTGAACTCATCACATGTTGTTTCACCAACTTGTACTCATCAAAGTAACACAGTCCTACCATAATCTCCCCACTGAAGTTATGCACCTCTCATAACATCTAAAGTCCTTTATAAGTATGCATGAAATAACCATGGACTGTAGGAGGGGATACTCTTCACTACTTGAAGAATTGTTGCTCCTTCTTCCTCTACATGGTCTTGAGCTGCTTCTTTGCATTCTTCTGTTATTTTCTGCTAGTTACTCTCTATTTTTGTTTCTCTTTCTGGTTATTCCTTAAGTAACATGGCAACATGCAGTCTCTTTCCATATGGCCAAAATTATGGCATATATGTCACTCCATCTAGCCAAGATATGAAGTGTTATGCATAGTTTACGGTTGTGGGCAAAAGTATCTTCCCTTGACCTAGTGGATTACTCTAGAACAATAGGAATAAAAGAATATAGAGTTTTCCTTAGAGAAATTAAAGAATGGAAAGAGTCTTACGTGGAATCTGTCACAATATTTAATTTCCTCCCGGATTGAAAGCTCCAATCATAGCTCTGATTACTATAATTAGAACCTGCACATACCACCAAAACAAGCCAAGGATCCACACCATATGTGTAGCATAAATAAATCAACAAGGCATTGAAATACATGAATTTAAATGTAACACAAAACATATAGGAAAATAGTATATTCTTCTTATTAATAGAAATAAGAGAGAGTTTACAACCAATAATTGTATTTGATCTTGCAGAGATCTCCCCAAATTGACTTGTCCTTCCTTGTCACAAGGCACACCTCATTGTCACCCTAATGCATGAAGATATGAGTCTCTTAGTTTCAAGGTAGAAGTAGGAGGGCATGGTTAGTCTCCAAAATCCAAACTTGATGTTGTAGATGGAAGTAAATTTATAGGAGAGGGATGGTACTTTGCGATTTACCATAATGAGTTTGAGATCCACTTATGATTGGAGGATGAGATCAAGGGATAAGAGGTGAAGTCTCCAAGGTATGATCAAATAGGAATCAAACTTCTTATCCAAATTAAATGGTTAAAAAAACCCCCAAAATCTTATGGAAGAGGAAGCTTCCCAAATATCTTTAATTTTCCTGAATTTCTAGAATCAGTGCACCCCCCTAAAGGAGAAACAAGTGCTAACTAGTGATGGTGCAGAAAGGAGTAACCAACACTGAACATAGGTGGCTAGAAGGGTAGGGTATGTTGGGGCTTAAAAGTATTGATTTGTAGTGGTTAAGCCTAGAAACTCAGACATTTGGAAAGGTCGTTCACAGGGATTTGTTTGGGGATGATGACAACATGTTCAAGGATGTCAATTGATTCGGTTTGTAGGCCTATTTGACATGATGCGACAAAATGGCTTATAACATAAATAAAGAGAATTAAATATTCTATTGCTCATGGCATATATATACCTTGCATGCAATGTGGTTTTCCTCCATTAGTTATATATGCCATCAATTTCCTTATGAAAAAACAAGTTACATGAATATCAATAACCATAAAAAAGTGTTATTATATCTGTTGGCCAATATTCTTGGCTACTGATATTGGTGCAAGATCTGTTGAATATATCTATACATTTTTCTCCCGCAAGTAACTACAACATGTCCAACCTTGTGACAACTATAACATTCTACCTTATGCACAAAAGGAACAAAAGGACTTTGATTCCTTTAAAATTTTACAAGTCTGGAATGATCCTCTCTTGGAGAAAAAGATCTTCTAAATGTAGGTTCTCATTGAGATTTTCTTCTCAACTGCTACAAGTTCTGCTTTTTGATCTATTGTTGGTTTCTTTCTCTGCAACTCTTGTTGTTGGTATTGTTAGTTATAAGTTATTTAGGTTCAACTTTGGTGTTTTTACCTTCATGCAAAATACACTCACCCTTTTGAATTCTAAGACCAAATTTATCTAATGGCGATCTCTGGATCTCAAGCAAACTATCTAAGCTCACAATGTTGTTCTCCATCTTTTGTTTCTTTCTCAAAAAATATCACTTCAGCTTCTAATCTCTCACACCGATCTTCCTTCTCTTTACACTTCTTCCTTGTACCTTATTCAATTCTTTTTTCTTCTACCAATTTATTCCTAAAGCTAATTGTCTCCTCCTTGAGCTTTGTCTCCTTATCATTACATATCTACAATAGTTTTTCTTGATTCTTGCATGTAGTTGTTAGTCTAGAAATATGAGCTCTAAGAACCTTAATATCATTCTCATCTTCACTAGGAACTTCAACACGATCAAAATATGAATCCTCAAAATTTTAATTCAAAAAACAATCATTAACATCCATACCTTTGGATTCATTTTGTTGCAATATCTTTGCTTCTTGACCTTTTGGTTTTAACACATTATTGGCTGAACCATTCGCACTAGGAATATGAGACTATTGTGGATGAACTTCTTGATTTTGAAGGCCCTTCTTCTAATTCTTCTTCTTGTTGCCATTTTTCTCATTCTCTTTATTATTGTTGGTACCATCTCCAAATATGGACTCTAGCTCATCCCACATTTATTTAGTGTATTTCAAACCTACTATCTTCTTAAAATCATCATCATGAAGATTCTTGAAGATTTATGCATCTAGCTTGAGCATCCAACTACAAAAATTTAGGCACAATTCGATCATTTCCACATCCTTCACATAGCAATATCCAAGTGTTATATTCACGAGGAAATAACCAAGATTTAACATTTTTGTGCCATACCTTGAAATTTGTAGAAGTGATGGTAGACACTCCTTGAGAAGTAATTTTGAAAAAAAATCATTTTTTTGCCAAGAAACCTGAGATATACAATTCAAATATCAAGTTCAACCGAGAGCCCCGCTCTCATACCAATTGTTGTAAATCTTGAGCACTAATGGGGGGGGTGAATTAGTAGCGTGTCTTCTTAACAATTTTTACCAATTAAATATTCTCTACAAAATCATGGATATATTAACCAACAACCCAAATAAATTATCTCACAAACATCTGAAACATATTAGTATAAATCAAAAACCATAAGTAGTGATATAAACAATAAATATGCACAACACATCATTCACACATGCAAACACATGCTATCTGGTGGAAACCAATCTTGGAGAAAAACCACCCTTATTGTTGTTGCATTGCTCTGAATATCTATTATGTCAAGCAAAGATGTATTTTACATAGATATATATGACTCCTATCAACAAGGAGACTCAATCTCATATACTATTGGCCAACACCCATCAACCAGGTGACTCGACTCTACTAATCATACTGGAAGACTATGTTCTCACATGGATCTATGGACAACCTTCTAGTGAGAGGAAACATTATCAATGATCCTCACCCAACTATGATTGGACTATCCAACTATTATTGGACTCTCCAATTCCGATTGGATGGAGAAATTGTTCCTTTCACCAATTCTACTAAATCATTTCTCCACTCTCATGAAGTCAACGCTCCTCTACTCTATGTGGACCTCATTTAATATATTTTCACACTGGATCCCAAGACTCCTTTCTCAACTATACTTAGCTCTGCAATACATTCTCTAGCAGAAAGACTCTCTACAAATGATATAAAAATACCACAACAACATTCTATCTACTCAAGCAAATAATGGCCAAAATCCATTCAAAAAAAACTAAACAATATTATCACATGTATAAAAACTAAATCTCACACTTATTTTCCAAATGCACCAACAACACTTGCAAAACCAATGTGAGAGTTATAAACATGGATCTATACTAAGCTCTCCATCTCTACCAACAAACTCTACTCCAACTCTCTGCATCTCTGATCTACAATTTGAAAATTGATGCTTTGCTTCAGAATTCTACTACAACACTTTGTTCTGCTCACTCTCCATCCATATGCACTCCTACTCCGAATTATCTCTACTCAAAGCTAGGTATGAAGCATATTTCCTCTGGGAAGCCTTCTCTAACTCACTTTCACATTGAACCAACCATCACTCAGCTCCAAGGTGAAGAATAGAAAACATGTAGGGTGAAATTCACTTTTGGACTAGGATCAACAGTGCACAAAGTTGACAAAATACAACTATTGTCACCACTACTTGTGAACTTAAGGTGTTCACACCCATTGGAGGAATTTATTAACCAATTTCGACCTAATATAATTAATTTAGAAGCTTCCCCAAAAATATAAGTTGGAATACTCCATAAGTGTGTGAGGACTGCAGAGAAAATTTCGTTTTAAGGCATAACCACACCCACAGAACTAGCATATCGCAGTTGTGTCTGCACTCACAAGCCTACCAAATTTTAGTTGGAACCTTCCAACCACACGCGGGAGCCTGTCTCCCAGAGGTTGGGGTAGAGCATCAGGAAAAATGTAATAACCTTAGCTCTAAAACGCTGCCACTGGAATCACCTTCTCCAACTCTTGTAGATGCCTCCAAACAATTACTAAGCATTGTGACACCTCTATAAATGGATCAAACATGTCTCCCAAGTTCCACTGCCAAGTTGACCTAAAGGCTAGCAATAAAGAGTTGACATGACTACCAAAAAGTCCTCTAACGTCCTCTAGCACTTGCACAAGTTGCAACACATCTATAACACATTGAATCACATCTCCATCATCATCAATAGGCCATCAAACTATTGCAACAAGTCATCCTCCAATTCCTACACTAAGTCGTGAACAAGAACATAAACACCACTAGCACATGAGGAACCATCAACCAAACACTACCATCATTTAACTATCAAGGTTGACATCATTGCCCACATAATCAGCTCAATGCAAACTCAACCAGTTGCAACCATGTTACAAGGATGACATCAATACAACAATGTCTAGGCTACATAGGGTTGACACTAATGTCAACATGAGCTAGTAATCATCATGAAAGAAATTCCAACATCAACTAATTGATACCATGAGCAACATAATTCTGACAATTCCAATGTCGTGGTATATAACTATAAGAAACCTTAAATAAATCTTCTCTGAAAATATCTATGATGTGAATTTGGGCCTACATTATGTGTAGCTAGTCACGACTAATAATTTTGTTTATTAATAATATTAAAATATTAGTTATGTAAAAATAAATGTTGTTAGCTTGTATAGATGTCCATTTCCATAAAAAATCTATATAAATGGTATGCTATAAAATATTTCATATGCAATATGAATTACTCTATAATCATATAA
>APFE030937776.1:30893-62118 GCA_000404065.3 Pinus taeda
TCCATTCCCGCCATATTTATAAAAGTCAAACCAAAATAGTTAATGGATTTCGAAGGTCTCTTTCATTCAGCCTCCTATCCACACAATATTTATTTCATAATAGCATGAATTCCATTCCCGCTATATTTATAAAAGTCAAACCAAAATAATTAATGGATTTTGGAGGGGGGTGGGCAATAAGAGGTTAAGGGGAGGGGGGTCTGAAAATCACATGAGGGTGACATTTGTAAATGATAGTGTGAGGGTGACATCTGTAAATGATAGTAATGCATGAGTGCGGGGTGGGACATAAGCCTTAGACTTTTGGATTTATAATGAATAAAGGAATTTTCATGTTTTTTTAGAATTCAGATTTATTCATTTATTTTTTGAATTAATTTTAATACTTCAAAATAAATGATTTATCACTTATGCCTTCTTCTTTGTTTTGTGGTGCAAACTTCAACTTTCTCTTGTCTTTGACCTAGGAATTGGATTTGAGTGCATGATATATTGTTGGAAAGTTGCTTCTAAGCTCTTTCTAATGAAAATACCTGCAGTCTGATTTGATCCAAACATTAACATGAAAAAATCTCCTAAAATATTGGTACTTGGTGTCTCTTTGGAAATAATTTGCAGGAGGAAATATTATATACAACATCTCAAACATAATAATGATTAGCTATAATCAAGAAATAATATAAAAGTATAAGACCTTCACAGTGGTTCCAGCTAGGGATGGCACTTCCTAGTGAAGTGTCAGGAACATCGTAGACTAGTAGCCTAATCCATTGGGTTGATCCTGAATCTGCAACTTGTTCTGTCATAAAAACCTCTGTAACTGAAAACCTTAGTCATTTGTTCTTAACCTTAAATAGAAATCTGATCTATGTACTAAAATCTGAACTGAAACTACAAACTGAACTTTATACTGCAAACTGTAAAACTGCAAACCAACAACTGAAATCACTGCTGCACACTGAAAATATGAATGTTGAAAAGATGCTTACCTTGTAAGATTATTTATGTATATACAGTCCTATTATAACACCAAATGCTTGACTTTAGCAATGTAAAATATCCAATATAGCCAATCAAAATTTTGATCTAATGTCTTGGCTCCTTCATTGTCTTTAAGAAGAATCATAGCTAGTGCTTGTAAGGGCACTAGAAACTGATTATCCACTTGATCTTCACAACAGAGATCTCTAGAATCTTGAAAAATAGGGGAGGCCCTAGAAATTGATTGGGACTCTACAGCGAAAAACTTCTCCATATAAGTAGCTATGGGATCATGAAAGACATGACCTATTACTTGATGCTCAAAGTATTTTTCAAATTTATGGTCATGATTAGGTATTCCACATATGCTTTCTATATAATCATATATTTTCTCATATAGATAATTTGATTTACTATCAAAATAATTCTCAATTTCAACATCAAAATGCATCACTACTATTTCTGGTTTGACAGGAGGGAGAATTTCCAAGAACTGATTAGGATCTTGGAAGTTATATGATTGGATTTGAACATCTAAAATCTCTATCTCGTTTTCAAACCTTTCAACAACTAATTTGGAAAAACAGGTTCTACCTTTAGGAGAAAACTTGGTAGATCTCAAACAATGAAGCACATCTGTTAAAAAATCTTCATTTATTCGAACATCCACTAATTGATCCCTGATTTCTTTTATAACTTCACAAGATACAAGGTTTACCACATACCCTGTCATCTTTTTCTTAGGAAACAACCTAATCAGTAAGTAGTGGAGTTGCCGTGAATGTCATGATTTCTGGATTCTTCTGCTAGTGGAGTCTTCCAATTGACCTGAAAATGTGTGGAGTCAATAGGTGGATGATTCAGCCTTCTTATGTCTGATCACTTTCAGCCTTCTTATGTCTAATCACTATCCACCATCAGTAATCACATCTGGAACTTGATGCACTTTTCTGGGAAATCTGAAAGGTTAGATCCCCAGTATGGTCACCACTATGTTGTCATATGTATTTTTGAGGTTGAGGGAGTAAACACATAGGACAACCTCAAAACCACTTTGGAAGCTTGGATCTAGCCCTACCAGCTTTAGAGAGGGATCTCTCTGTAAAATTTAGCTTTGTTTTTATGTAAATTTTAGGCTAGTTATGAATGTAATGATTATTTTGATTTGATTTTTTGGTTGATTAAACTATCATAATTCCATTGGCCTATGGAGTCTGGAGATTTAACTGGATTTGGCATCAAATTTTAGAGGAGTTTGACAGAGCAAGCTAGGTTGCACTATTTGGATATTTCAGAATATTAAATGGATTTTGAAATAACAAAGATGTAAGATTCAGTAGAATTAAGGAGCAATTAAGGATTCCTTAATTTGACCTCAGTAGAAAACATGAAAATTACTAACAGCCAGAATATGGTGTTCTAAATAAAAAATCTTATTCATCACAGTTTCTGTTAAGTAATTGAGATTTTCATAATAATAGAGAGAGAGAAACAATTTTTAAACAAATAAACTAAAGAAACACATCACCATTTGGTACACCACATGAATCCTGTGAGAAGGTCCCTGCATTGTTGATGCTCTAGTACTTCAAAAATTACAATTTGCAGAGGAAATTATATTTAGAAATCAACCTGTAATACTTCTGAAGATGAAGTATTTATAAATTAACTAACAAAATATCCTGAGATCTTCTCCTAAACTAATATCAAATCTCAAAAAAGAAATTTATTTGCAAAATATTCTCTAATAATATTTGGAAAAAATTGAATAAAAATTATTAGAAACAATATCTACCAAAAACATGTAGATATTTCCCAAAATACAACTAAGTAATAGGAAGTCTATACTATTTATGATCTTATGTTCAACCTTTAAAATGAATTTTTGCCAACAATGGAGAAATCCTACATAAGAAACTAAAGATAAGATAATATCTCTAATTTTCCTGCTAGAAACTATGAACTACCTGCAAGTATTGTGCATTCAAATCTAGAATTGGTTTAATGACGCCTGGAAATCTACTATTTCTGGACATTGTGGCGGTGGTTGGGCCTTTGAATGAGCAATGTTGTTTGTATTGTTTATCTTGTTGGCAGATGTTTGTGATATCCCTCTGCATTCTATTCGGAAATGTTGTGCTGAATATGCATTGTTGTCCCTGCTGTCATGTGCATTGCCTTATCCATCATCTTTTAAATACTTTGTTTTGTCACAAAATATTTCCATATATTTAAATGAAATTCATAATTCAAAGTATTTATTAGACTGATTTATAAATCCATCATGTTTTCGAATCCATATAATATTTCAAAATTCCATGGGTTGTTTTAAAAAACCATGTCTTCTCCTTTTACCTTCCCTTGTAAATTTCCTTTTACTCCTGTAAATCTTTGGATGGATTTTCAAAACCATGTGTTGCTTTTTTGTAAAGCCATGGCTAGTAAAACATTTCTGACTTTTATTCTTGTAAAAACAAAAATATCTTTCTTCTTTGTAAAAAAACTCATTTTTACTTGTCATCATATGTGTAAAACCCGTTTACATGAAGCTCTCTATTTTTCCTCACATGTACATTACTTTCATGAACATAATATTGAAAAATTTCCCACTTATTTTCTCTAACGTATTTATTTTCCCATGAATCTCGTTTTCTGGTAACTGTAAAATTATTTTACTCCTTTGCATGTCATTTCATTTCTCCCACTTTGCCTTCCAGCCCTTCCTGTAAAATCTAGTTTCATTATTTTACTCCTTTGCATGTCATTTCATCTCTCCCACTTTGCCTTCCAGCCATTCCTGTAAAATCTAGTTTTGCTTGATCTCAACCTCACACCCACACAGCCTTGGTTTCGCCTTCATTTCTCCCACTTTTCCTTCCATCCATTCCTATAAAATCTAGTTTCGCTTGATCTCAGCCTCACATCCACACAGCCTTGGTTTCGCCTGATCTCTTTCATTCAACCTCCCATCCACATAGTACTTATTTCATAATCGCATGAAATCCATTCCCCCCATTTTTATGGAAGTCAAACCAAAATAGTTAATGGATTTTGGGTGCTCTAAGTAAGAGGTTTGGGGGGAGGGGGTCCGAAAATCATGTGAGGGTGACATCTGTAAATGATAGTAAATTTGGATTTCAGGCTGGCAGTCAGAGGTTTAGGGGGAGGGGGTCTGAAAATCACTTAAGTGTGACATCTATAAATGATAGTAAAGGAGGTTTAGGGGAGGGGGGTCAAAAATCACGTGAGGGTGACATCCGTAAATGATAGTAAAAGTGAAACCACTTTTCCGACACCCCCTTTCGGAGGGACAAACATTTTCATGACTATAGATTATAATATGCACCCATCTAGATGCCTTTAATTTTGGGGAAATAATGCATGAGGGTGGGGTGGGCCATAGGCCTTGACTTTCGGATTTATAATGAATAAAGGAATTTTCATGTTTTTTAGAGTTTAGATTTATTCATTTATTTTTTGAATTAATTTTAATACTCCAAAATAAACGATTTCTCACTTATGCCTTCTTCTTTGTTTTGTGGTGCAGACTTCAACTTTCTCTTGCCTTTGATCCAATAACTGGATTTGTGTACATGATATATTGTTGGAAAACTACTTTTGAGCTCTTTTTGATGAAAATGCCTGCAATATGATCTGATTCAAACATTTACATGAAAAAATATCCTTAAATCTTGGTACTTTGTGTCTCTTTGGAAATAATTTGCAGGGGGAATATTATTTACAACATCTCAAACATAATAATGATAAGATATAATCAGACAATCCTATAAAAATTATAGGACCCTAACACTAACCACCCTTCAAAGTTGTTTTATGAGGGTAATTGTTTTTATGACTTTTAGAATATACCCATGTTCTTCCAATCCATCAAACACTTTGAATGAATAATTTATTCTTCTTGTTTGATGGTGAAAATTGATGATAAAACCCGAATTTATCTGGAATAATGTCTTCTTCAACCATAAGTATTTAAATAGAAAATGTTGATTGATTTTGATTATGTTGGACTAAGCTACTTAACAAAAGATTGTAGGAGCTCAATGGGTATAGATCTACATTTCATTGAATGAAAATCATTGAAGGCCTCCACTTCCCCCATAAGCCTATTAGTTTGGCACAATGTTCTAATGTGTGTATATAGGGGCATTCAAAGCATGGAAGGAGATTTAGGGAAACTAAGATTTTCTTCCATATATAAATCACTACAATCCTCCTCATAATGACCAACATTACCATTGTTGGAGTGGACCAAGAGAGATTGACACTACTTACTGTGTCACTTGTGACTTACATATGAAGATATATTATGGTTTCCCTAAACCTATTGTTTAGATGAGTAAGAATTCATCCATCAATCCCTCAATTTATTATTGTATGTTCACCATTACAAATATTTCATAAGAAATGGATATAGTTAGGGTTGTCCCTTCGATTAGTTTTCATTTTCCCAGTGGAAATAATTATTGATTTTCTAGATATTATACAACCATACAAGCCATGGACTTAATAGATACAATTTAATTGTATATATAAGTGTAACATTAGTTAAATAGTTAGTAAAGGTTTTTAAATCAAATTAAATTGGATCTATATAGGTTTAGAAATGTTTTTTGTGATTTAATGAATTTTTTAATTTTTTCTTTACCCTAGTGACATTTTAGTTGTAATTATCAGATCATTAGTGTCCATTAAAAGAGTTACCAATGATATGCACTAATATGATCAACATTGCACAAGGTTTATTTTTTTCTAGTGCATTCATAATGGTGAACATAACTAAGCTTTGAGTCACTCAGGTTTTTTGACAAACATTTGGAAGATTATTATACTAATGAAAATTTTAATCTTTAGATATTGTATGTTCTAAAATATTTTTGACAAAGGTTCTGTAATGTGTTAAGAGTGAAGAAATGTCAAGCATCAAATATTGATAAAATACCTTAGGGTTTCCAACAAAATAGTACATGGTCAATATTTCATGGCTATGACTAAGGATGTTCAATGATACCCTTAACCATACAACTTGATAACTTAATACGTGAGAGTGATCTCCCAAAATGTTGCAATTGGTGTTCTACATAGATAAATGACTACAATGATTTTTTAGAGTGCTTTTAGGTGTGTCTAAGGGGCTTTTGATATACTTGAGGGTGCATGGAAGATTTAATTTGTTAATATATTTCTACTAATGCAATATTACTTGCCTATTACTTCGAAAGGTGTACAAAAGGATCCAACAAGGTGATTTCATTTTTATTCTCTATATGTGTGCTTCATAGCAATAGTTTAAATTGTTGAATGATAAATATTTATGTTTATAGATGTTTTAGGATGTTGTTAACCTCAAAACAATTGTCTAACAAGTATTACTTGTATATAAATTTTACACCCATACTTTCAATATTGTGGTGATTAAACTTGATGAATAATGAATCTCTTTTATGGCCTTCCACCTTGCACATTTTGACATAAAAAATTTGTAGTAATGAAAAGGTATTATTTCCTTCCTACTAATGATTATCATCACTGCACTACTAAAGAGAACAATTTTAAGTCAACAATTGTTAATTTACATTGATGCAAGTTATTCCATGGTAATAATAGGAAAAAATGTATCCCCTTTACATGGGAAGGAAATAAAATAGTGAAATATAAATTAAGTGTCATATTAATTTATAGTAAATTACAATGGGAGTTTTAATAGTATATAAGGATTCTTAAATCAAAGTAAGTTTTATTGAGAGGAGAAAATGGAGGACAAGCAAGTGGAACACAATACGTTAGGAGGGATTGCTATTACACTGTGACCAATATTATTAGTATAGATATCATGGTATGTAAGGAATTTTAAATCACCATGCAGTGGTCTCCAACAAAATTCTTAAAGAGATTGTAAGGAAGAGAGGAGATTTTATCATCTATGTCTAAAATAAACTTTTTATTGCATTCTTCTTTATTTTTTCTTATTTTCTTTTTATGTGGAAGAATATTTTAATAAAATTTACAAATATAACCATTTATTGTTTTGCTTATGTTTTATATTAAATATTTGCATTAATATTACCATTACTTCATTTAATGATCTAAAATGGATCTATACCAAACATAAAATGATTAATGCCTCTTAGATCAAGGAAAATGTAACCACACTCCCACCCCTTGATCTTATCTCTTGAAATGGAAGGTGTTACCTGCTTCCTTTAACTAGCACCCCAAGGTGTATCATGAAGATGGGGTTACAAATTGCCTCTTATCTCAAGTCTATGGAATAATATTTTGACATTGCCATCATACTTAGCTTGTCAATAGGTTTCTGGAGAAATAAATTTTACTATAATCTAACAATGAAATTGTAAGTTATGCCCTGCAGGATTTTTACCCATTTAAAACCCCACCACGTCGCTAATATGCTACCATGTGGAATCCAGGTGTACTCTAATTTGTCCCCTATGGCACTACCATGCCATCATTCCCTCATGATACCAGTGTATCCAATACTAATTGAATCTAGGCCTATAGAATTGCGCAACCTCTTAACACTCGCAGATTCACTAGACCCCCAAATAGCATGCTTCAATGGAATTATAGGGAGAATTCCAAATAAAACAACTATGCATCCACTCATATATGACTTCCTATAATCTACGGAAGTGTTGCAATTACTAGGTCTATCTCTATGTTAGTCATGTCAAACGAGGGTGGTGATTTTGCTACAAGGCTTCTTGATTGATCCTAACCTCAATTTTAAGATGTATCCTTCTATGCTCTTCTTTCTCCTTAACTTTAGTTCTTCTCCATTCCCTTACTTAGCTTATTTCTTCTTTTTGTTGTTCTTCAAGTTTTATTCAGTGGGTTGTTTTGATAGCTTACTCTATTATCCATACTACTTCTTATTCCTACCTTATCTTATCTTCTTGGTCACTCCAATCTATTCCTTGCTTGGTCACCAACTCTAAGGTTAAAGCTTGTGCTTTAATATGTTCTTCCTCTGCCATTATTTGGGATGAGTCATAACCAATTATTGAAGTAGTTTTGACATAATTCCATGCGTTCTTTTACTTTTCCCCTTGTGCCCAAGGACTGGTACTTTTATCTAATTTTTCTTGATTTGCAATGATTTATGATTGTTGGTTGGAGATGATACATGTGAGATGTCATATCCCCAAAAGGAATAGTACCAATGTATTTTCCTCCTCCTTAGCCTTCTTCATGTCTATAAACTAAAATTCTTTCACATGGAATGGAATATGTGGTCATCACATTTTCTCAACTATTGTCATAACATCACCCACTCTTTTATTAAATTCATATACTATTTCTAGCAACACCACATGATCAATTCAAAACTTAGGAAGTAGGTGGGGAGGTTTGGTTTCCCTGAACACTCAAGTGGATTTATCATTTTCTCCACCAAACAGTTGCCAATAATTGTGATTTCCTGTCCAAAACTTTCATACAAGAATAGGGTAGCTTTGTTAAACATGTCCTCATATAAGTGAATCAAGGAGTCATGACAAACCCATTTGTATGATGAAATTTATCGGTACATCCAAAATATTGTACAACAATGTGTATAGGTTTCTCATTTAGGGCCAATGTCCACTTCATGCCTAGGAATACCATTCTAGCACATATAACATCTAATAGGTATGAGGCTATGTAAAATTTAGGTTGCTTTACCTCTCCTCTATTTGATGAGCCTCATCATTGGGTAATTATATGGGCCTTAACTCACCTCCTAGCTTAGTCAAACCAACGTTTATCACAACGCATTACATTTTATTATTATATTTTGTTTATGAGATGAGTTAGAGTTGGATATTATGCCTAGTGGACTAATATGCATTGAATGCAGAATTGAAGGAGAAAATCAAGGAATTTTTTCAAATACTAAGGTTAAAACTTGAATGGGACAAGGGAGAGAGATTGTAGGAGGTAAAGCCTCCTCATTTCCTTATCCCCCATTCAAATATTCTTCCATCCATCACACCAGCTCAAAGTGCAAGCAACGAAGCCATGAGGATTAGAGGGTAGTCGAGCAAGTAAGAGTCAAAGAGCTAGTTTATCTCGACTTCGGGAGCCAAGCCTACTTGATTTTAAGGAAGTCTTTGGGGAATTCAGTTGTATAAGTAGAGAGGCCTAGAGCCTCATTAGGATTCAGATTTTTATAGTGAAACTTTGAGCTATTTTCGAGCTCCAGACTTGTGAAAGTTCTATTGATGTAATTTGTTGTTTTGGTAATAAGAATGATTTTTGTTTTGAGACAGTATTGCGTTAACTCTGATGGCCAAAAGCTCTTGTGTTAGGTCCCAACCCTAGTAGCTAAGACTCCTCTTTCTTGTATATGTATGATTAGTGTAGTTTCATAGCTTCATTGTTAATTTTCTTTTAGATGCATTCCCATTACAAGTAGTGTAGATTAGATTGGCCGTTTATTAGTTTGCTTCCATCTGTCTCTTACTTTAGTAGTATGTTAGCATGGATAAAAGGAGAACCATAAGGTTTTCAGTAGGTGTCATGGCCTCACTTCCTCCCTCTGGGATCATGACTTGAGGAAGAGACCCTTAAGCAACCCCAAAAACATAGATTTCTATTCTTTTATGAGCTTTGGAGTTTGTAGTCTTTAAATTAGTACTTGGTTAGTTTTTCAAGGTAGGATTCCATTGTCATATTTTTCAACTTCATTTCTACAATAGATCTCATTCATGCTTTCATTCCTTTCAACAACTTTCCCCATGCATAATGTAGGCAATTAATTCATTAATTTTTCTTTTCTAGTTTATGAAAATGCTTCTTGTTTTCATAGTTTTTTGGAAGATATACATGTTTTATGTAGAGTATGTGCTTCAAGAGGAGACTAAGACTTCATATCCAGTAGCCACCTTCCACTCCATCCACCTTATCCATCCCTCATTTTCACTATCACCTTCACTAGTTTTCATCATTTTTCATAGAAGTTCTTCCAACCACATTGAGTGAATCCAACCATCTATTATCTTTGATGTTGACTTCTGAGTGATCCTAAACCTTCTCCCACTCCATTCCACCCATCACACACCTTTCCCAGGCCTTCCACCACCTCCAACACCTCACATTTTTCTCTCAGCAGTATCTTGTAGGTTTACAGGGAATCCTATAGGTTTCTAGTACATCCTGTAAGTTTCCTGAAATGACATGTTTTGAGGCTGAATTGATGGAAAACCTCTATGAAGTCACAGAAAGCCTCCCAAGGGTCTTCCACACCATCCAACCATGTCATAACCCTTCCAACCATCCTCAAATATCCTTAATTCATGTGCCACATCAATAGAAGCAATTAGTTTGCATACTTGATTTTGCATAAAAAGACAAAAAGGAAAAAATAGATTTAGTTCAGTCTCTTTACTTGCACATTAGTGATGTTTGATGCTTCTTAGTTCTATAACTGATATAATAGCATTTGTTTCATGTTGATTTAGCATTTCTGCAATGCATAGTTTCTTAGTGGTTAATTAGGAAATGGTGTGTTTTAGCATTACATGTCAACCTTCTCCATTATTGCAGTAGAGTAGCTCTCTATTAGAGTAGATTTGCCTTTCTTCCATCAAAGAATCAAGCTTCTTCTGACTCAATAAAAGTTTGGCATGAAACCCTAGTGGTCTCTTGCCAGCTGAATAGTAACAACATGCAGAACCATCACTTTTACTTGTGTATATAACACTTTCACCTCCAAGTTTGTACAAACCCCGGGTTGATAATGTAAAGTTGGTAGCCTGGGAGTTGCAGCATCCTTATTGCAATACACGTGCTCATCACTTTTTGGCACCGTTGCAAGGGAGGTGTCTAAGTAAAATGTGATTACTGCTTTCTTTTCTTCTATTTCTTGTCTTCAATATTCTACCGTTAGTTTACTTCTGCAAAAGTAATCTAGTTATTTCCTTTCTTCCATTTTGCTTTTTCTTCTTTCCTTTCCATTTTGTAAGTAAGATTTCAATTCAACAAGTAGATTTTTCATTAGGTTAGTAGTTTTCATTCAATGAGCAATTTCAATTCTGCAAAGTACTTTCCAAATTTGAAAAAATACAAAACAAAAACATTTCCTTTCATGCCTCATAGTAATAGGGACACCTTACGGAATTTTTTGCCAAATACCCCCATTGCATCAAACAACCAACCTTCCCTCTTCTTCGGTGGCTATAAACTGGAGGAACCCTTAGGTGAGCAACTTGACATATTTGAAGAACCTACATGGGAAGAAGAAGAAGAAGAACCCATTCCTACTAAACTAATGGCTGAAAACATAAATGACAGAGGGAATAGAGAGAAAGTTGAGGGTGCTTTCCCCATCAGGGAAACCAATGGAAACACTAAGATGAAAAATATAAGCCCCTCTTCCCTACCTCATTTCCCTAGCCTAACCACAGAGGACCCCGACACTTTCCTATTTGAGTTTGTTGTTATATGCTGAACCTATGACTATACAGATGATGAGAAAAAGTTAAAACTATTTCCATCTACCCTCAATGATGCAGCATTGCGTTGGTTCATGGGTTTACCTAGGGATAGCATCACAACTTGGGCTCAGATGCAACAAGCATTTACCAAAAAATATCGAGACTACAATCGGTCAAAGGATACTAAAGAGGAAATTTTCAGGATGATCGTAGGCAATGATGAATCCCTAGAGGATTACGAACAAAGATTCCAGCTTAGTTACAAAAGGGCTAGGTGCACACTTGACCCCAAGTCACTAAAGTTGGTCTTGCTTAGGGGAGTAAGGGAAGATCTTCTGGATACCCTACATTTGTGATTTCTAGTAAATATTTAACATAGAATGTGGCCCATAACTAATGGGGTCCAAAGATTGAAACCTGATCATTTGCCACAATTTAATTATATGACTACTAGTAATATTATTGGCAAAATGTCCCATTTAAATCCTAGGCAGATTTATTGTTATGGTTACTTTAAGTTAGGCATTGTATATGGGATGTCTTTATTTTGTAAACCCTAGCCAATTTTCTTCTATAAAATAAAGGCTGGGTATTGGTGGTTAATCATTCAGTGAGCACATTTAGAAGTTTAGTTGCTCTGTATTTCCTTTTTTGTGTAATAAATAAAACAACAATGCACAGTTCTTCAGTTCAACAGATCCATATAGCCTACACCTTCAACATATCCATAGAACGTTTGGGTCCATAAATAGATTGCAGTTTGTGTGAAGGTGCAACAACATTTAAAGAGGCAGATCAGTTAATAGGAATCTTATGGTCGTTGTATGTATTCATGCTTGTTTTAAATTAATAGTGTTTTCCAAACTTAAAAAGAAATGTATATGGTAGCTTTTATAAAATTAGAAGTTCTTTTATCAGTTCTGTTTTAGGCATAGATCTATCTCAATTGAAATCACAAGCTTGTTGGGTAATCTTTGTACAATTGAAGTGCCTTGGGGTTTTTCAGGCTGCTGAATTCATATATGCAGTAAAAAAACTAGTTTAAATAACACAAATCAAGTTTTCACCTCACCATATTCCGACAACAGAAATTCTAGAAAAATGCATTAAAAACAACTTTGTCATTAAGTACATCAGCAAACCACTTGTGATTTTGGAAAACCATGAACCACCTCCGGCACTTCCTTTGGTGGTTTCTGGAAATGAAGAGGGGTACCAGCAAGATAAATTATAGTCGTCGATCTAGAAATAGATGGTTTGGCCAAACCACTTCCCTCCAGTTCCCCTCAACATATCTTTCGTGCACTTCAAACCATCAACACTTCATTGATCTAGTTGTCAAACAACATGGATCATCGATTATTTCAACACTTGTAAGGATTACATGTCCACCCCATAATTCCCATCTCATAAATTACATGGTGATCACTTAGGAATGCATTCTTATCAACTTTCTCATGGCCTTTGTATGATTTCTTAAATGTGGTAGAGTTTCTTCAACATGAGAACAGACATACAATGAACATGGGAGGAAAGACACCCACACCATCCAAAATTATGGGAAATTTGTTGGAAGCCTCACCTAAGTAGTTGATGTGTTATATTATTACTCTTTGGAGATGACATTCTGATGGAAAGATTTCGAACCTTAACCAATAAACTACCATTCAAAACTTCGTTGGGTAATGAGTCTATGCACCTTAGCAGAGAAGCACCTTCTCAACTTATATGAACTTTGTAGTTTCATTCTACTAGCAATATTATGGGTACATTCTAATTTTGTAGGTGCTTTCTAACCAAGTTGCAATATTTCTATCATTTTCTCATATATAATTTTGAGATGAACTCTTTCCTCAATCATTAAGGTCTGTCTTGCAAATGCCTGGTTGTTCCTTTTTCGAAAGATCATTCCAACGTGCATATACAAACTGGAATCCATAAATCCTGAATAATAAAAGTCCAAGATTTTAGTATGCTTCAAGGCCACATCAATATTTCAAATGAAAGGCCATATTGGTGTGCCCAAATTTTCAGTGAAACGTTACATTTAGACAAACAACCTCTCAGTTATGAATTTCCATTTTACCCATGGTAGGCCTAACAAAGTTACAAACTATGTTTCAACATTGGAACGCTGATACTGAAATTTTACACAAGCATATGATGACTTCAAAACATCATTAGATTATCATTTAAATTACCTAATGAGATCTTGGGTAACAATACATCAATCTGTAGCATGGAAATATTGGGCCATAAGAAATATCGTACATATCATAATGAACTTCGCAAATGCCAATGAAATCCTCGACTCCTTGACACCCAACATAGTTATTGACCATATTTTGATTTTGAATAATAGACATTTTTGGCAGTCATCAGTAAAAAATATTTCTAGCACTATACCCTAACATAAATATTTAGAGTTTAGGAGTTTCTAGTTGTGCACCTTAGTAGAGAAGCACCTTCTCAACTTATATGAACTTTGTAGTTTCATTCTACTAGCAATATTATGGGTACATTCTAATTGTCTAGGTGTTGTCTGACCAAGTTGCAATATTTCTGTCATTTTCTCATATATAAATTTCAAATGAATTATTTCCCCAATCATTAAGGTCTATCTTGCAAATTCCTGGTTGTTCCTTTTTCGAAAGATCATTCCAACGTGCATACCCAAAATGGAATTCATAAATCATGAATAATAAAAGTCCAATATTTTAGTATGCTTCAAGGCCACATCCAGATTTCAAATGAAGGCCATATTGTTTTGCCAAAATTTTAAGTGAAATGTTTCATTTATACAAACAACCTCTCAGATATGAATTTCCATTTTACCCATGATAGGCCTAACAAAGTTACAAACTATGTTTCAACACTGGATCCCTAATACTGAAATTTTACACAAGCATATGATGGCTTCAAAATATTATTAGATTAGCCTTTAAATTACCTAATGAGATCTGGGGTAACAATACCTCAATCTGTAGCATGGAAATCTTGGGCCATAAGAAATATCGTACATATCATAATGGACTTTGCAAATGCCAATGAAATCCTCGACTCCTTGACACCCAAAATAGTTATTGACCATATTTTGATTATGAATAATAGATATTTTCAGCAGTCATAAATAAACCTATCTTTCCAGCACTGGACCCTAACATAAATATTTCAAGTTTAGGAGTTTCTAGTTGTTCCAAAAGCATATCTAGATCTAGATATTACTTATGGTATACAAATATCAAGTAGGCTCTCAAGAGCTATGTTAAAAACACCAGGGCTCAAGACATTCTATGAATTAAAACAATATCTTGAACCATAGTCTAGGATATTGATAAAAATGTTGTTTTCATAACGTAAGTAGTAGGCTACTAAGTTCCCTGATGTCGACATTTCCAGAAAATCAATGCACTAATAGAATTGCAAAATTCCAACGCAGTCTAATATGACTTCTGTAAGTTCGATGCCTCCCACTAAAGATATATAATGGACCTTTCCATCACAATGATGAATAATCAACAATTTTTTTACACTTTGTTTAGAATTGTAGCAAGAAAGGCCAAATTGGATTTAACCCTGAATCAAATTGATAGTATTTAGTAAGTTGGCTTGCGGCTTGTTCTAATAACAATCTTAACTCTTTGAGCTAATACAATACTTCACAATAAACACAACAGTGGGTCACACTCCAATACTCTTTTTACTGAATGTTTAACCAAGAATACCAATAAAAATCACAAATATGTGATGCCCATTTCGAAAACTCTGCCAACATTTATGCCATTAGAGCTCCAGCAAATAATATAACACAACTACCCATGTATAACAGTTTTTCAAGCCAATAATTAAGATACTATATTAGATAACTTTACTTCTTACTCTAGACCTTTTCATAGCAGATATTGCTTCTCCTTTACGCTGTAAAATTGAGCGTTTACCAATTGCCTGTAGTATTCACATAATTATTTTCCTTTTGCTACATATTTAATGGAGGTGAGACATGTGTGTTCTTGTGATCCAGAATGCTTAGTGACATCTATGAGGTCAGTATCATTTTTCCTGGCTCAGGGCTGCAAACGCACAAGGAATATTTGGTATTGGCTTCATGGAAATGTTCAATCTTAAGCATTAAGAGTTTTGATGCATTTCAAGTGTAGAAATTTTAGTTGATTGAATGATGATGTAATGTGGGGAATATTTGCATGAAAAAAGATAGAGAACTAGAGCTTGGCTATTTGTAATCTATATGTTGTTGGTTGAACAGATGCAATTGTAGATATGTACTAGATATATAATCCTTCCATGACCAACAACCTCAATAGAACTCAAAAGAATCATGTGCATACCTTGAGAGGAACATAGTAGTCACATATATTCTTCCAATGGACCAACTTTTTTGCATCCAACCTTCAGAAAATTCTTACTGAAGTCTTGTAAATCACTTGATGTAATGAATTTTCATAGTAAAAAGTGACATATATTTCTAAGTAACAATGACATATATTTCATTTAGACAGAGAAACTCTTTTAGCATCTATTGTCTATAGAATTATTATACTAATGTTGTCAAACACATAGCAATCAAACATTCCAAATCCAACAGTCAATTATACGTCTTTTGATCGGAACAACCCTTTTGCATACGATGTCAACAAAATTAAAATTGCTAGAGAGTTTTATCAAACAATCAAGTCCACAAGACCAAGAGAGATTGCTAATGTTTGTTTTGTTAAAACTTAGTTATTTTCAACCCAATGTTAAAAAAATAAAATAAGTGGTTTTGTTAAACACTTCTCAGACATGTCGTGGGAACACCAAATATATGCAATAGATCATTCAAACCTCTATGAATCAGTGATAGCAGTCAATATTGGGCTAAAACATTTTCTTGTGATATAAAACAACAAGAGGAGTTGACTTAAATTTTCAAATGGTTCAAAAACTTCACTTCTTACTCTACACCTTTTCATAGTAGATACTGCTTCTCCTTTATGTTGTAATACTCTTGTGCAGATAAATGTTGAACCTCTCCAACAATATCACATGACAATCATCCCAATCCTAGATATTCATATGATCTGTTGTGAGATTGTTAGCGATATTAAGCATTCTGCCGCACAACAAAAACATAAACAAATATACCCAAAGCAATTCGACTTGAGAAAACAAAAAAGGGGATCTATAACTTCAATCTGCAACCAAAAGTTCAGACTGTAGAGCCCAAATAGTAAGGAGAGGATGAATAGTTGATTGTTCTCCTGGTTGTTATCAGAGGTGAGCATCATTGGCTCAAAGTGTTTGGCTTGTGGAGATGAAGTGGAAGTTGGCTCAATTTATGAAATAATATTTTTTATTGTTGCATTTCTTGATAATGTTGGGTCGTATGGATGGCCTAGCCTTCTAAAAAACCTTCATGTCGTCCATTCCATTGAAGCAAAACACATGATGTTTTCCCGAAAAGGGAAAAATCTTTTCTAATAATCTCTAGTGATATACTTGATAATATAAAAATAAATTGAAATACATCCATTCAATAAATGCATTATAAGAACATAAAAACTAAATAGGACATGGCTTCTATTAACAGCAGATGTACAGTTTCAAGTAGGTATTTTAGTTGACCAGTCGAGGTGCTAGAATGTAGTTCTTATTAAATTGCCATTTTCTGAATTCATTTGTAAATTTACTGTTTTCTAATAGAATTAAGTTTTTTTTTAATGCCTTTAGGTTTTAGACAAACTTCAACCCTATTTTCCTATCAAGTAGGTACAACAATAAAGAAAATTGAACAATCATTCTATTGTGCAAAAGTGGAATGATCAACAGTGGATATGAGGAAGAGATTTGGATGTTTTGATAAAGTTCATTTGCCACGCAACAAATATTTATTGTGCTATTGATGTTGTATATGCCCACTATTGGATTTAAGAAAATACATTATCCAGTGGTGGGCATATACAGTTGTCGCGCATTAATGGTCAATAGCACTATAAATATTGGTTTCCCTTGAGCCAAGCCTCCACTGTTTTCCATCGGTTTTTGGGAGTCAAATTGGAGACTATCTTTCCTTATGGGTACAAAAGCTAGATGTGTGATGTGAAACAAAGACAAAAATATGTAGCTTAGTGTTATTCTACAACATGATTATAGGTATAGTGATATGTAGAAGATCACAAATGCTTTTAGTTGCTATATGTACCGATTAGGAGTACAATAGATTTGTAATTTATGCAACTTATGGATGTAAATTAATAAATGTGCATGATTTATATGCCTATCTGAGGCATTTTCAATAGAAAAATGATAAAAGTCAATTAGGCAACACCATAATGTATTAATGATAATCACAAAAACATGAACTGATTATTTTTCTCAAAATACATTTGTCCATATACATGGAATATATTATATTTGTCCATAAATTTGTCTCAAATACAAAAAACTGTAATCGTTGCATGTTGGGGAAAACTAAAACATTAACAGGTTCTTCTTTAGTGAAAGAACCATGTTATGATAGACCCAAGAAAAATGATAATAACAACCCATTTGCATACTAGGGATCTATATTGATGGTGATCAATGATTTCTATTGCAATGGATGGTGATCCTATGTCATATTTGACATCTACATGTGTGCTTAAAAATTCTCTGGACATTATATCATTGGACATCTTCTCAATGTCTGCAGAGTGATTGATGGTAAAATGTTGAAACTGACAACTCCAATTTATTGCTTCCTTATGAAGGAGTTTTAAGTTATCATTATGAATCTGATAGATGCCTTTCATGTGATTACATATCAACTCCGAGTTGGTGAAGACTTAAATATCATTGACATCATGTTGTTTTTCCTCTTTTAGCCCTTCAACAAGGGCAATGTAATATGCTTCATTGTTTGTCTTCATTCCAAACACTTCTCTCTTTCCATGAAATAAATTATTTGTTGTCATATTGTAAAGGACAAATTTAACAACTGCTCAATCTGGATTTGGAAAGCAAGACACTTCAATGCATAAACACCACTTTTGCACCACTTTTCGCTTCAAAAACCTGGAAAATAAGATAACAATAAATTCATGTTAAACAAGTAGACAATTATCGATTTCTTAATACTCAACATGTTTTTCAGTCATATATAATTCAAAAAAGAAGATATTTTTTTTCACAAATTCAATGTAAGACCGACTGATAAATTTTGTTGGAGTATCAAAACCAAATTGAATGCTTTCGATCTTGTTAGATATAACTATCCCTATGAATGTTACAATGTCATATTTCCTACTAGTAGTTATTAGGTGGAGCTAGAAATTCCATTTCAGAGCTTGCAAGAATAATTTTCAAAACAGTAAGATTTCTTAAGTGCATCAGTCTTAAAAAGTTCCTACGTGCTTAGAAAGATAAATTAGTGTGATATATGTTGTCTGATGACGTTACGGGGTATATAGTGAAATTTAAGATAGCCTCACGACACCTTTTGATTATTTGAGTAGTTTCTCTGATTTAGAATTCTTTCTTTGCAACATTCTAACTAAAATTGAAATTAATGTTCAATCTGGTATGTACTCTGTTTTGACAATTTAGAATGTTAATGATTTTTCCCCGCAACTTAACGACAACTTTCACCTATTTGTCTTGGAATTGAATATTTCCTCAAGTGTATATTCATATTAAACTAAAGTATGTTGTGTAAGTACCTAAGAGATCCATCATGTTTTGAATTTTAAAAGGTCGTGCATTTTGTGCCTTCATTAAAGCTTCTTATGCTTGTGGTGAAGTGTCCTACTGGGAAATGAAGAGCTAGCAAAGCTTACAAATATCCCTATAGATTTCTATAGATGTTTGTATGGTCAGTATATAAGTTGTTACTTCTAATGTTGTTTGCTGAAGATTTTAAATGTCTCATCAAGCATTGTTGTTTTTAAGCTAGAAGTTTACATCATTTTATGATACTTAGATCTTCATTGAGAGTTTATTAATTTTTGAGGTAAGAGTGAGGAGAGTTTACGCCTATGCCAGTATAAGAAATTCTCATCACCCTACAAGAATCAGGGGTATTAACAAAGAGACTCCTCTAAAAGCTTCTATATTTAAGACAAGGAACCAAGGGAATACTCCAAATTTGGTGGAGATCCCTCAAGCAGCAAGTCTCTGTTCCCAAATTCAGCAATTCCTAAATGAGGTACCTCCAATTCATCAAACTTGAAGAAGACATACAAGTTGCATCCAATTTATGTTACTTCTTGGCAGTCAAGTTCAACACGTAATCTCATTGTTTGATTTGGTCAAACAAGGCATGTTAGAGCTGCATTATATAAGGGAGAACCAAGGAATAATAGTAGATGTGTTCGACTAGAAATATCGATTTGACAAGATCGAAAGGATCAACCTCTAACTTGGACTTTCTTTAGGAAGCAGTGACTTCTTCCATGAGTAAAAGTCTCATTTGTGGTGGTTCTGTTGTGGAAAGGATAGATAAAAGAGTTATTTCTAGCAGGTTTCTAAATAGGTAGGGAAGTTGGAATGGTATGGAGTTATTGAATGTAAGCAACAGTTTGAACTTTGTCAGATTTAATGTATGGGGAACACAGACATAATTAGACTAGCGTAGAGGAAAATGGGACTAGCAACAGAGGAGCAGGTCCTCCTCTAAGATCCGGGCTCATGAATGATACAAAAAGTCAGGTAGTAATTTTTGAACATGATCATGAATCTGCCTCTAATGATTCTATGGCTAAAGATTTATTTGATGTGGATGTTGCTAGTAGTAGTGATTCTCTGTTAGACTACTTCATTCTTAATTTACAACCTATTTGATTTAGCCTATTTTGGTTTTTCAATGTACAAATTTACCATCTAAGGAGCTCCTACACTTGAAGACCCTACCTTACAAGATTTTGCAGAGCTAATAACATTTAATGATGTTATTTTTGTAGTGTCGTCTCCAGTGTGAGGTACACATATATCATGGTCACCACTGGCATTATGCATACAAAACAAATGTGAAAACCATATCATAGAAGTCTATCAATTAGTATAAATCAAGGAAAAATTATAAAATTTGTTGATTCCTTCTCTTGTGGATTTCTTGGACCCTCCTTCAACTTGGTAGAGTATATGAATATTGGACAGTGACAGTCAGTTTGACAGCATAGGATGTAAGAAAACTAAGAGAATTAATAACACAATGCCTGTCTGGAATACAAGTTGGCTTCTTTTTAAAAGTAGTCTTGAGTAGAATGAAAATAGGTGCTAAAAAAACTCATCAAAAATCATATAAGTTAGTGTCGAGGAAAATTCAAGCTACTAATAATGAAATATAATTGTTCAACAAATTTTCTTCTGTTCTTTTCCAGGATCTCCACTAGAGAGATTAAGTGCCATTTGAAGTTCATCAATACTTTTAACTAGATTTTTGTTGCTTCAAGCATTCGACTTTACATGGAAACAACCAAATCACTCACCAAAGCAAGTGCTTGACCTTTATGAATTTTTCACAACCATAAGTATAAGGTCATATGATATATAACATTATGATGATAGTGTGGAGAAGATTAACACATACAATTAATGTAAGATGTGAAGCACCTTTGATAGTTTAGTGACAAAAAAGGAGAAATTCAAGGAGATCTAACATAAATGTGTATGCAACAACAATTTAATTACTAAAGAGGTTGAATATATGAGAAAAATAATAACTACAAAGGGATCAGCCTAGGGTATTAGACAAAAAATTATGAAATATGTTGTAGCAATTCTTGCAGTGAAACATTTTAGAAGCAATTTTTAAGCTTTCTTGTTTGAATCAAAGAGAGACATTCAACCAAGACATGAATTAGAGAGGAGGAAAAAGATAGTAATCCTACTGCAAAAACGTTTAAAACTAGATCTGAGAAGAGTCTCAAGAATCAACTAATCAACTATTGAATGCCAATCTAATCAACTAAATTTTTATGGGTTCCAAATTACTATATCACAACCTTAGTTGTTTCATGCATGCTTTAAAATTTGTCTGAATGAAAAATGGATGTCAAGATGAGTTAATTCTAACAAAATCATTATTGTGGATATAATAATCCTATATGCTCTCACCCAAGACTGTTATTAATAACAGTTCAAAATGTTTGTCCTGAGTTCTATCCTTGGCCAATGACGTTGAGGATGAAGTTAAAATGAGGTTGGTTGTCATGAGAATCTAGGTATCTAGGTTTCTTCTCTTCTTCTCAACCACACTTTATATTATTCAAGTGAGTATCTTAACTCTTAAGTGATATATTAAACTAATCCTATGTCTGCTCTGTTTAAATTCGTAGAGTTATACTATCTTCAAACATAGACAGAAGGTCAGTCTATCTTCAACTAAGGAACTTTCTTAGACATGAATGATAGAAATTATGAGTGTTGATTGTTATGTTTTGTATGCACGCCTCTGTTTAAACTAGGAATTTTATATTTATATTGACAATTTTACTTTTGATCTAACAACTTAAAGTATTATACATTGATTGTATGTTGGCTACATTGTAGCAACTGGAAGAATATGGCATAAATTCATTTCTTATTCTAAGAAGAATCTGCTACAAGGTTTTTATTCATTAAGGAATTTGGTTGATGACAAGATACTTTGGCTGGGAAAAACGTTGCCTTCTAAACTTATGCTTCCTTACATCTTTGTATTGGAAGATCAAGTGCAGTCATCGATGATAATGCCAACATGAGAAATAGATCTCTGCTTATTGGAGTTGATTCTAAAGGGTACTTGTTCATTTTCTGAACTCTGGAGAACATAATCCTGAGGCACAGAATACTCATCACCCTACAAGAATTGGGGGTATTAATAGAGTGACTTCTCTCAAAGCTTCTATATTGAAGACAAGGAACGAAGGGAATATTCCAAATTTGGTGGACAGACTTGGGAAACTTCGGGACTAGTGGTAGATCAATTTTGGTTCAATCCCTTATATTCTTTGGGCTCTTTGCATTGTTCACTATTGTAATCGGAGTCAATATTTATATCGGCTAACCGACAGGCTTTCCAGCCCTCTTTTTGTAAATGTTTTTCTTTCCTTGTTTCACTTTCTTTAAATACTCCTAGGTTGTTATGATTTACTGTTTTGAAAATATAAAGATCCCTGCTTTTGGGAGAACTATATGGATTTGATGTTTTAAATGTTTTAAAGTGTTGAATAATGGGAGGGAAATTTTATATGTCTATCTCTGGTTTTTCATACTTTTATCTGGCAAATTAAGAGGGTGGATTTGAAAAGAAAATAATGATGAGAATCGTAATACATAATGATATGAAGTGGCATTGAACTGTAATAAAATCTTGAACAAAGGCTCTACAACTTTTAGGGCATTTGGTGTTAATTCCCTTTATTTGCTATTACTTTCTGATAGAGGGAGAATATGACCACGTTATTCTTGTAGTGAAACATTTTAGATGCAATTTTTAAGCTTTCTTGTTTGAATCAAAGAGATAAGCATTCAACCATGAAGAGAGGAGGCACGAGATAGTAATCCCACTGCAAAAACATTTAAAACCAGATCCGAGAAGAGTCTGAGGAATCGTTGTATTTGAAAATGAAAGATTTGAGCATGTAGAAACTGATATAGGGTAAATCTGAGAGAAGAGTCTCAAGAATCACTATATTTGAAAATGAAAGATTTGAGCATGTAGAAACTAATATAGGGTAAATATGAATAGGTGGAGCTTATATGCCAGTAAATGACGTTTTTGAAATTATAATTTAATGATTTCATTAGCTCTACAATGTTATTAGTTAGGTTTGGAGTTACTTGCTTGGATAACTTTCTCCCTGCCTGGTTTGAGAGTTTGGATAGCGAGAGTTCTGAGTTCTGAAGGCAAACTATGCCCAAGCTCGATGGAAAATGGGGGGGGAGTTCTCACGCGTCGTTTTGTAGAAATTTGAATAGCAGCCACCAACTCAGGACAGCGTATAGCGCCAGGGCAAGATGTGACCAAGGTTCGTCAGGACTCCCGGATCTGGATCTGTCAGACAAGATCCCACCGTAATTAATGTCGAAGGGTGGTGAGGGTGGCAGAATTGTCGATTGTCGAAGCCGGATGTTTTTCCGAGCGGGAATGGAAATCGAGCAATTCCTCCGGCTTGTTAGACTACTCCATTTTAAACTACTTTTCCCTAAATATCCACTCCCACGCCCATTTTCTACTTAGAATTTTGAGTATTTACCACACAACAATGTGAAACAAATTGCTCCAATAATTTTTCCCTAGTCTAAAAATTATGCTTTTTTGCTAAGTTATGGAAATTCCAGTCATATTTTGAAAAACTCTGGGAGGGATTTTTGTAAATCCAAGTAAAAGCTATCAAAATTCTTAATTTTAGGTGTTTTAGATATTTTTTATTGTGTTTTATGGTGATTCAAACACTGCATCTACAAGATTAAAAAAAACAAATTTACCTGAATTCTTGCCACTTTTAGCCGTTCGGGCAATTCCTCTGCCTTCGTAGACGACTCCAACAATTTTTGTACTAGGAAACAATGTAAATAAGAACAAAAAACAAAATATGGTAAGAGGATGATGTTATTAGCTCTACAATGTTATTAGTTAGGTTTGGAGTTACTCGCTTGGATAACTTGCTTCCTGCCTAGTTTGAGAGTTCGGATTGCGAGAGTTCTGAGTTCTAAAGGCAAACTGTGTCCAAGCTCGATGGAAAGTGGGGAGGGAGTTCTCGCGCGTGGTTTTGCAGAAATTTGAATACCAACCGCCAACTCAGGACAACCCATAGCGTCGTGGCGAGATGTGACCAAGGTTCGTCAGGACTCCCAGATCTGGATCTGTTAGACAAGATCCCATCGTAATTAATGTCGAAGGGTGGTGAGGGTGGCAGAATTGCTGATTGTCAAAGCCGGACGTTTTTCCGAGCGGGAACGGAAATCGGGAAATTCCTCTGCCTTGTTAGACTACTCCATTTTAAACCACTTTTCACTAAATCTCCACCCCCACGCCCATTTTCTACTTATAATTTTGAGTATTTACCAAACAGCAATGTGAAACAAATTGCTCCAATAATTTTTCCCTAGTCTAAAAATTATGCTTTTTTGCTAAGTTACGGAAATTCCGGTCATATTTAGAAAAAATCTGGGAGGGATTTTTGTAAATCCAAGTAAAAGCTATCAAAATCCTTAATTTTAAGTGTCTTAGACGTTTTTTATTGTGTTTTTGATGGTGATTCAAACACTGCATCTACAAGATATTTTTTTTTTAAATTACCTGAATTCTGGCCACTTTTAGCCGTTCGGGCAATTCCTCTGCCTTCGTAGACAACTCCAATAATTCTTGTACTAGGAGACAATGTAAATAAGAACAAAAAACAAAATATGATAAGAGGAATATTAGAAATTGTCATGATGGCTCAGAACAAATCTAGTAGGTACCAAATGGAATATGGAAGGGCAAACAAAGGCATACGCTGTATTCCTTCATTATGGTCTATGGCAAGTGATTATACACTAGTCCTTTGGGGATTGAAAACTAGAGTTACGATTTCTCTGTTATTCGAGATATCATAAGGCATTCATACCATAGATTGCATTTAATATATTTGCATATCATAACACAACTACTCCGTTCTTCTCGTATATGCATGAGTGATTGATATTATGAGGCTTTCATATTTTAGTTATAAAGCAAGCTACTACACCAAGGGCACTTTTCAGACATTTTTTTAAGACAAAAGAAATCTTTTGTCTCAAAAATTCACTTGTTATTTTAGTTATTTTACATTAAAATTTTGATATCAATTGAATTGTCTTAAATACAAACTTTAAGACAAAAACAATTTTAGATAAAAACATTTAAAGACAAAACTTTATATTTAAGACAAAAAGAGTTTAAGACAAAAATATTTTAAGACAAAAAGAGTTTCAGACAAAAATATTTTAAGACAAAACTTTGTATTTAAGACAAAAATATTTTAAGACAAACTTTATATTTGAGACAAAAATAGTTTGAGACAAAAATAGTTTAAGACAAAAATAATTTGAGACAAAATTATTTTAAGATAAAACTTTATATTTAACAAAAAACAGTTTCAGACAAAATTATTTTAAGACAAAAACAATTTAAGAGAAAAACATTTTGAGACAAAACTTTATATTTAAGACAATGTCCACTTATGACGAAACCCATGTAAGACAATTAACAATTAAGACAAAAACATATCAATTTAAGAATTGACTATGAGAATACGTTTGTTACCGTAGCAAGGTACTGATCATCTATTAGATCAATTCTTGTTATGGTTATGAAAATGGGGTGGAAGATCCACCAGATGGATATAAAAACAACATTTCTCAATAAGGTTATTGAGGAGGAGGTGTACATCAACCAACAAGAATATTTTGAGACATTTAAACGAGAGTCTTATGTGTGCAGACTCAAGCGAGCAGTCTATTGTTTCAAACAAGCACCCTGTGCTTGGTACACCAGGATCAATAGTTATATCATTGGTTTGGGCTTCACCAAAATTGAAGTGGATGCAAACCTCAATCAAATCTTGGTAGAAGGTAAATTTCTTATTATTGTCTTATATGTCGTTTATTTGATTCTAACTAATGATGAGAAGTTGATCAAATCTTGCAAGGAGGACCTTGCAAGGTTATTTGAAATGCAGGATGTGGTTGTCATGAATTACTTCCTCTGGTTGGAAGTATGGGAAGACTACAGGGAATTGTTTGTCTCTCAAGGCAGGTATGCAAATGAGATACTACAAAGATTATGCATGGATAGATGTAAACCCATGGAGACACCTCTAGCAAACAACTTGAGGAAGGAGGATGTCACTTCAAGTGAAGAAGAAGATGCCACTTCAAGTGAAGAAGTGGATGCTACCATTTATCAACAACTAGTGGGCTCACTCATGTATCTTGTGAGCACATGACTATATATGTGCTATGCAGTAAACCAACTAAGCCTAGTTATAGTTAGGCCAACGAAATTATTTTGGAAGACAGTTAAGCATGTTTTACGGTACCTCAGAGGCACTACCCAGTTTGGACTATGGTATAGACAAGCAGAGGAAGTGAAGTTGTGTGGCTTCATAGATGCAGATTGGGTGCAAAGTCCATCAGATTGAAAGAGTACATTGGGTGGAATTTTTAGTGTTGGGTTTGCAGTTGTTTCTTGGTACAACGTGAAGCAAAGATATGTGGCACTAAGCTCAGAAGAAGTAGAATACATGGCTACAAGTCAAGCAACATGTGAGGCGATATGGAGGAGTAAGATACTTGTTACACTGTTTGGTCAGATGATGGATCCAACTATGATCTATTGTGATAATCAGAGTTACATCAAACTCTCCAAGAATATTGTATTTCATGATTGATCCAAGCATATAGATATCTAGTATTAGCATTTATGGGACTATGTGCAAAGACAGATAATGTTGCTAAACTACATTCCGATAGAGGAACAAGATGCCGGCATTTTGACAAAAACTTTTTCAAGAGGGAAGTTTGAGTTCCACAGGTGCAGGATAGTGGTGGTTGATAATCCCTTTCTTGCTGAGAGGGAGTGTTGAGAAATGGAGAAAGAAATTCTCAATTTGGTTTTTCCTTGATTAAATTGACAAAATTCGAATTTCCACATCAATAGACAACTTGGATGAAGTTAATTTGTGTGACATGGCTTGTGTCACCCAGTTTACTTAGTAAATTGGAGTTGGAGGAGATAGAGTTTAGTTAAGCATGTGGGATTGCTAATTTGTAGCAACCAAAGTCAGTTATCTCAAGTTGTTTTCAGTTAAACTAGTTCCAAATATTGGAGGATCTAGTGGAAGTTCAATTGTGCAGTGGGACTTCAGTGGCAAGACACATGTGGATGGTGACTGCAAAGTGAGTTGTGAATTGATGAATCCAACAATAGACCTTGTTGACGATGGCAAAGCTTCCAGTAAAGAAGTGAATAACATGTGTGATTTAGCTAGTATGATTGTAGTTGATGATGACCTCTTTGCATCAGATTTCAAGGCATTTAAGTTTGAGAATAGATTCAAAACATGATATTATTGGTATTAACTGCACGTTTTTGGAGACATCATTTGTATTGTAGGGGTACATACCTTTCCAAATTTGGATGTGGTTGGTGATGTGAATAATACTCAACTTCTATTAAAGATTCATACTAACTCTAACAAGCCAATGGATGTTTGTTTACAAAGGGATACCCCTCTCGACTCAACTCATTAGATTCTTTGTTTGTTCATGCTATTTGTTGTTCTCAACCTTCCTTCTCTAAGGGTTTGATATTATTTTCTTCATTTATTTTACATGGCCGAGTGAAAGAAGAATAATGGAGCTTGTATCCACAACTTTTCCATTTTGCTAAGTTACAAATAAAAAGAGTCCAATTCTATAGCCAATAGACTAATAGCCTCTTGATACACCTTTGGTGAGCTATGCATAGCTCTCACCTATCACTGTAGCTCAATGAAGTGGAATCTAATAGCTCTAGTGGGAAATACTTCAATTTTATGCTCAAGGCACTAGTAGAAATGGAGTAGTTGTGAAGGCAATGATCTCCATTGGGGATTTCCATTTTTATTGCAACAAATAAGAAGAATCTTGGTGTTGGAGGAAGAGATAAAAGATCTCTACCAAAAACATAATATCACCGCTCTCCTGGTGCCATTAATTTTTGTTAACTCATTCGAATGCAGGTAACCTATGAGGATTAGTTAGTGTATATGAAATTTTCTCTCTTTCCAACAGAAAAATAGGTTCATCCTAGTATTAATATATAAAATAAGGTTCATTAATATGTATGGTTCAATTTTGTTTGATGATCCTATTTCTCCAACTTGTTTTAATTTCATTTGGTTTAAGATATGGTGATACCTGTTATCACTCAGGTTGTCCCTAGTGCTCCTAAATAGGGATACGGTCGAGGTAACCACAAACCAATCTTTGGATTACAGGTTCTAGCCCACCTGTAATCGGAGAGGGCTTTCTCCTTCTGATTCAACCTTAGTTGATGATTTTAGGCTAGCTTTCTGACTTCAAGGGAGTGTTGTTTATGATTGGATGGGAGGTAGGATTCTCGAGCAAAGAGGCAAGGTAAGGTGTGACAAGTTTCGAACCATTGGGCATGGAGTCACAGATTCAGGCTTTCTTGCGTTTTCTTGGTCGCAAGGGGATACGGAGCGGGATAGCCACGCATGATAGAATTTTCAATCGGCTGAAAGTATGGTATGGGAATCAGGGATGAAAGGCAAAAGAGAATCATTTCAGCATGCTGAAGAAAGAGGAGAAATGGATGAATGGGACCTAGGAGGAATTAAGAATTCCTAAACATGCATTCATATGTGAAAGAAACAGTGTAAACAAGATCATTTAAGTATACATGCTCATAACTATTTCTGAAGAAAACATCGAGAAATGCCGAAATTGAACTTAAGGTGTAATGAAACAAATCTTAAGCTATTCTTTTTTCCTGCGATTTAGGAGGCGGAACGGTGGTAAAAACATAAAAATAAACAGAGGAGAGAAACACTTATTGGATCATGTAGAAGCACAGGAATTCTATAATCATTCCTTAGCCAAGAGAAAACGTCAAGTAGTTTCGCAATCCATGCTTTCAGCAATCTTTGATTATGGAAATTATGACAGTTACAGTGCGAGTCTCTGCTCAGAGACAATGGTGGAAAGAAGACTGACCAACAACTACTACTAACCAACCAACCCCTCACAACATTACTCAGGGTGGTATTTATAAGAAAAATATCGGAAAGACGTCATTACAAGTGACCTAGACAGGTCTACTAGAAAATTCTTCAAAAATCTAAGTGTTGCTGGAATTAAATGCAAGTAAACCTTTTTGGCTACGCTGGGGGCAGCTGAATCGGAACAGGTGATGAGGTGGCCCTTGGGGGCTAGATGCGGTGCTGCTAGAATGATTGTGCTTTAGGAACTGCAGTTCGGCTCTGGTGTGAGTTAAATGCGAAATAATTACGATTTGAGGGCTTCCAGTGGCTTTGCCCTCTTTCTATGAATCTGCTGGAAGGTATTAAATGTTCTCCTGCTTCGGGCCGCTGCTCAAGATTTTCGCTGATACTCTTTGCCGCTACATTGATGGCTTCCACCGTCAACTGATACTCTTTGACACGCTTGGAGCTTGATGACTTGATCTAATACACTTTAAACTCTGTCATTGATCTGTTGCTATCTTTAAACCGGATCACTTTGGCACGCTCGGGCGATTTTCAGGCTTTTCGGTGCACAAGGGGCCAAGAAATCAAAGATTCCCCGAAGATTCATCGAAATTTGCACTAATCACGCATCGAAACTGCCTCTGTTTCTTGTTCTGGTGCTTCGAACTGCGATTTTTCTTCCTGCGCGAAGTTTCGGCTTTCTGGCTGCTGACATCAGCATGACGTCAACTGTACGGCGGATGACGTCAGCTGTGGTGGGTCCCTGGTACAGAACACGTGGTTAGGTGTTGATACTGGAGGTAATGCGATGAAGAAGCTCTGATGCAATCGCAATATCGCATCGGCGAGGAACGGAGGGTGCTTGCGTTGGACATTCGACGCTTGCAACCGCCGACCGCCAATATCGCAATATCGTGTCGGGTGGTGACGAAAGGGTGATAACCTGCATGGAGAGGAAAGTGCGATGTTGCGATGTGATCTGGCTTTAAGGTTCTGCAGAGTGTAAGTATTAGGCGAAAAAGAGCAAGTGGGTGGGCGTGAAGGGTATTTTGAGGTTTCGAAAGGGGTCCGATTACCTCAGAGGGATTTCATACTTTGGAAGGAGTCCATTGTATCTGGGAGATGGTTTGGAGGTCAAGGGTTCTTGCTAAGTTTCAGATAAATTGAGCAATTCCCGGGGGTGCCTATGGTTATTTTTCAACCAGGGGGAAGGATATTACGTAGGGGGAATTTACCTTAGTATTAATAAGGGGATGGGAAAAATAGGGAGCTAAATAATAATGTTAGTGGTTAATATGGAGATGGTAAGAAAGCGCTAAGTTCAGGAGAGCTTAGGCTGTTACAAGGGGTAGGACCATACTTTAGGAGAAAATATGGAACAACTTTGAGTAAAGCAGATCTTTACTCAAGCCAGTGTTATGAAGATGATGGAACTTAAGAGGTGTCAAGCAGATCTTGACCTCTTTTGTGGAAGTTAGTTAATGATTGGGGAGAACAGAGAAGGGGAGTCAGTTATACCTCTTTGAGCTTCTTGCATGCAAATCTTTGCTGATTGTGTCCTGAATGATATGACACCTGAAAACCTAGAACTGGTCAGAAATTTAGGATTCAACAACCTCAGAACTACCCACCCAGCCTACTTAACTAGCATTTTTTCTTCTTTTCTTGGGGGTGCACTTAGACTTGCAAACCCGTCTTTCATTTTTCTTTTGATGCTTTCCTATCTGCATACTACCCTTATTTCTTCCACAACCCAGATTAAGCTGTTAGACTCTTCTGCTTCTCTACCTATCTAAGAATCTTCCAAGATTAAACTGTTTGGACAGATTTACAATCTCTATATTCTAAAACAGGAAATTTAAACCTAGGGAGACCAAGATTAAACTGTTTGGACCTCCCTTTAACTGAAAAAAATAGCGATACCGGGACAACTTTACAAAATTTGAAGGCAATTGGATGAACTTGGAGTAGCCTTCTTCTCTTGGAGACTGCTAAACAAATATGGAGCATCGCAGCAAGAAAAGTACGACATATTTGGCCTGTGAAATGCCAATCATGAAAAATGAATAACCTGCTGCAGCAGGCAACTAACAGTGG
>APFE030937780.1:8389-33217 GCA_000404065.3 Pinus taeda
TACACATCTGATCCTGTATTATTTATGAATTTAGATCTTTGTTTCTTGCATAGTAGTATGTTGCTGTGATTCCACAGGTTCTTTTGAAGTTGGCCAGACAAAGAAGAAGCGGCGAAGCTCTATCAAGAAGGAGAGGAAATCAAGCGCAAGACTCAAGTTGGTCCTCTTGGTTCTCCTCCCGTCTATTTTCATAAAAGGAAACAATAGTAGACTTTGATTGTTTGTTTCTAAGATAGCCACCCATCTTAGTGGGAATAGCAACATCCCAGTGGACACTATTCCCAGATAACAAGCATGTCTGCACAATTTCTTGAGTCAGCAGAGTGGGCAAGCTTAGCAGCTTTTGCATATTTTTTTGGGGGAATGAGTCTTGGCATCACTTCCCAGTCAAACTCTCTAGTTGACCAAGAAGAGGCTTGGTTGATGTGCTTGTGTGTAGCGTAGATTGAAATGGTTTGTTGAGTGACTTCTGCACTATTCTAGGTGATAGTCAATCTAGTCAATTCCAGAATTGTGCAGTGTTGGCTACGTATGACATAGCCTCAATCTTTGCACAATTTTGGGTAGCAGTAAATGATTATTAAGGCCCGAAATTGCGCAATGCAACTTATTGAAGGTCTTTTTGTTGCACGTTGATCCAGTTTTCAAATTTCCGCAAAATGATAAGTGTGTAGGTGAATGAACTTATGCATACATGACCTTACGAACACACACTCAACATGGAAAACACAAGTCAAACAAAACCTTCAACATCAGTAGGACAAGGTCACAAGCATGACTTATAAATCGACATGTGGAAGATGTCAATTGGTTGAAGAAGTGAAAAATAAGCATTACATGTATAAGAAACACATAAGATGACTTTTCACGTTTGCGCACATGCATGTTACTAAAGATAGGGTGATATGATAATGACAAGCAATCCTGCAAACTCAACTAAGACGTGTACCTCAAAAGATGTTCGTTACTTAACATGCTTACCCTCAAGATGGTCATGCATCTAATGGAATTTGCATGCGATCTTGATATTTACCATTACTCAGTTTCTTGGTCCTTCTCCTCAACTCCTTGGAAGTGATTTTAGCATGTCACCTTTTCCTATAGTCACTGGGAGGTAGATCTACGCAATTTCAGCAGACAATGACTACTTCCAAAATGAGACCCTAGGAGGCTCGTATGCACAATTTCTCCATGCAAGACCGACAAGATAACTTGGAGAACATTGTGTAGGTTTTAGGCTCAAACAAATGCTATAGGACAGGGGTCCTGGGAGGACACCTCTCTGCAATTTCTAAGTGTAGTGCAACTGGACTGCTCTAAGCATTTCTAGAGAGTAGTGCTTGTTGTGGTCTCTACGAGTTGCAAGGTTTCAACAAGCAAGGGAAGTTAATGTCTCTTCACAGTCTGAGGTTTCAGCATGAAAAGGTGTAAGTTTGTTCATTTCATAAGCAAAGTGAACAGTTCGTGGAAGCTAGATGAGGTGAGGTTGCCTGCGAAAATGGCTAAGTGTGAGATCATTGAAACATATGTAAAAATTGATAGGACTCAACTGTGATCACACACAAACACTTAGTGAAACAACATAGACGATCCAGAATGCATAAGACATACTTTTCTTGATGCAAAAAACTTCGTGAAATGAGTGCATGAGGTGAGTGTGAAACATGTTTATGTGTTGACAACACTCATACGCACACAATTTCCTTGAAGAAAGAAAACATTCAATTTTCATTACAAACAACAATTCCTATGCCCAAATATGACACTTGTTGTATGAAGATGAGAACACGGACAAATCTTAAGGTCAAGTAGGGGAGCTTGGAATCATCAATCATAGGATTTGAGGTAGCCTCTGAAATTTGCGTGCGAGCCAAAATTTTGGAGGGTGGTTGTAGCCGCTAGAATAGGTACGCACCTCAACAACTATAAGAATCTATTTGTGTACTCATCATGTAACAACCATTGGTTGATTCTCTATATAAATGAAATAATGCCAAGGTCATGGGACATGTATTACAAGTTGAATTTTTGGCAAAACATAGTGATGCATATCAGTGGTGATTAATTAATGGCTATGAAAATTGGTAAAGCCATTGGCAAAGGCAAGTGGCATTAATTCAGATTTTATTTATGATATAAAGGAAAATAGGAGAAAATGGAGATGAAGGGTCACATGTTTTCATGTGAGGAAAGTTGAATGAAAATGAAGAAAATAGATTCCTCAATGATTAAAAGGCCTCTGAGGATCAATTCACAACTTGTGTTGGTTAGTGTTTTGATAATTTTTGGGTGGATCTCTCTTCCATTCTCTCATTCTCTCATACTCTTCCACAATTTGAGTATTCTTGGAGCAATCTTGGATAACTTTAGCATTCACTTGGATTTTGACAAAGAAGGGAAAGGAAAGTAGGAAATATCAAGCAAATAGGTGTATCAACGACTACAACTAGATTGCTTTGCATGTAACAGGTTGCATGTGTGATTTCCTTGTTTATTTATTGATGCATGGTATATTCATGTGATTATTGGGCTATGTGTTATCATTGGCATGATATGTTCCTAGATTTATAGTGGTTTTATCTTGTCCTTTCTATTTCCTAGATAGCAATGGTGTTGTGGGTTTTTCCACTTGATTATTTTTTGATTGGTGCTCATAATTCCTTATGGTTCTGGGTTGGAAAGAGAAATTTTAGAAGCCCTAGAATAGCATGGGTTGAGTTACTATTCTTAGAGCCTATGTTGGGAAAAGAACTTTAGAGCCCCCAGTGGGTTGAGATACTAGTCCCTAGAGATAGGTTGGACAAACACTCTGGGGCCTTGAAAGGTTGTGGTTTGAGTTACTAGTTCTAGAGCCCTAGACAACATGGGTTGATACCAATCTAGTTGGTGTTAGTGATGCTTGACCATGAGGTGGAATCACTAGTGAGGGCTGAGGTGGTTTTTCCTCTTGAAGCCCTGTTTTGGTTTTGTTTGGTTGATTCCATGAGATCCCACATCCTCGTTGGGAATATGGTATGGGGTGGATTGGATAAAAGAGAGATTTGGCTCAACCCAAGATATGGTCAGGTGCTATGTGGATGTCCCTAACTTTGTTGGTATTTTCATATGTTAACAAAATTCATTATTACACTGTGATTCATGTATATTTGTAGCAATTATGTTGGTGATATTATGGATGAGTTTCCATGTTTTACATCCTACTATTTTATGGTTACATGTTGATTATATGATGTGTATCATTTATGGATCTTATCATGAATTGCTTAGTTTCTGATTTGTTGATGAATGTATGGACAAATAAATATTTTTGTAGCTATGTGAAGAGGGCATAGTGCCTTCTTGGTGTTTCTTAGGTGAATCTCAAACATTTATGATCAGATATGCATTCATGAACTGTATTTTACATGTCTTTGATGAAATGCCTAGTATGTTCTAGTCAATCTAGGTCAAGTTCTTTATTCCAATTTGAATGCTTATATGTTTTTACATGCCAATAATGGTTTTGAGAAGTCTTAGGAAGTTCTAGGTAGTGGTCTTGATGTTGACCTAGAATTTTGGATCAGGTCTTGGAAACATACCCTTTGAACTGGACATTTTCAGTCACAACAACACTTAGGCAATGTCATGAATGTGGTTGGAGGCCTTCAACTACGCTCAGACCTTGTCATACATATAGTTGGGAGCCTAGGTTAGTTAAAAGGAGTGTAAACTTAGGGTTTTTTCAGCTAGGGTAGTCCTTTGGCCCCTGAGAGTCCTATAGCCATGAGGGATGTTGTTAATTTTTAGTTTGTGGTAAGTTTATAGGCCCCACTTCCTTAACTAGAGCTTGGAGGTTGAGTCATGTCATAGTAACTCTTAGACTCATGCTTATCCTAATAGGCTAGTGAAATTTGGTAATTGTGGGAGGCAAGTGTTACAAGGTGGTATCAAAGCTCGCAAGTTCAAACACTTGGACTAAATTGGAGGAATGTTTTTGTCATGTATGAATATCAGTTGTATATGTGTTCATTATTCATGCATTGTGATATTTATTGTTGCATTAACACCGTCATGTAGAGGTTGATGAAGTTTATTTTGGGATTATCGATATGTTTACTTCATTATATATGCATCTATTGTGCTAATCTGGATTAACTATGCAAATGAAATACCCTCCCCAAATTTCATTGAGGTATATTTGATCATGGTTATATTTGGTTTATATGACATGGTATGTTTGTAGGAAGAATATCAGCATGACTAGTAGAATGGTGGACTACAACTCACATGATTCTCCCTATAGATCAAATGAATAGCATGGTGATGAGCACTCCCATAACATAACAGATATATCGAGAAGTTTGAAAGAAGAGATCAGAAGTTGTAAGGTAGATAATGACAAATAATTCATTCATAGGAAAGAATTTCTAGGGAACATGAGAAGAAAGTGGAAGTTAATGTAGTCATCCTTTAGAGTCTATCAAATTTTCAGAGACAAGGAAAAGCATGAATCAATTTGGGACAAAAGGAAAGGACCAATGAAACATATGGTAGCAGGTCTAAATTAGGATATAGGTTTGAGAAGGATGACACAGTGAAATGTGGTAGTTTCTTGGGTACACTTGATAGGAGGAGGAATGATAGTGATTTATATTCTAGTTCTAGTTCAGAGAGACATCATCATCATCATCAGCACCACCACCCATATATTAGGAGTGAGAAGAAATTATTTCCAGAGGAGTTGAAGGAAGCAAAGCCTCCTACATTTGACAGATAACTATAGAAGTTACAAGATGAAAACTCTTGGTTGCTTTGGATGAATAAAGTTTTTAGATTGCATGATTATTCATAGAATAGGAAAGCGAAGATAAATACTTTCAATCTAAAGGAAAAGAAGATGTTTTGTGGGAATACGTGAATAATTTTAGAGGAATTTGAGAAGAGGAGCTGCCTTGGAGTGAGTTTGAGATAATTTCAGTAAGAAGTATCTATTTGAAAGATACTATGATGATAGGGCAAAGGAGTTCTATGAATTGAAGGAGGGATCTATAACTAATGAGGAGTATACTAGGATATTCTTGGATTTGTTGAGATATGCACCTTATCTTAAGGAGGATAAAGAAAATATTCAAAGATTCATCAATGGGTTTGCAGTATCATTTAAAGAAGGATTGAGCTTGATGGGCCTAGATTGTTGGAGGAAGCCATCATAAATTTGAAGCATTCTTATGATCAATTGGAGTGCAAGACTAAGTCTAAGCAAGACTAGAAAGGTAATGATAATAATAAAGGAAAGTGGGCTAAGAAGAAAGGAAAACTTCAGGATATACATGACAGGGAGAATGAAACATCGTAAATGAAATTCAAACCAATTGGTTGAGGATAGGGATTTCAGCTGAAGGGGAAGAACAAGGATGACGGTAGGAATCCTTTGTAGTGTTGGAATTGTAGCATGGATCATCGTTGGAGAGACTTTCCAGAGAATCGAGGTGTCAAACTATAGATTTATAGTGCTAAGGAGTCATAAAAAGTTGCAAATGTTGGACATAGTATTCCACAGTGTTATGCAATATTGGATAATAGGAAGGATGACCACCAAACATATCTTATCGAGATGTAAGGTAACATTTGTGATCAATTTGTTTTTATCTAAATTCACCCTGGGTTTGACAATAGTTATATCAGTCTTGACATCCTCGATATGTGTTGTTTGAATAAAAAAGTGCATGTAAAGCCTTGGTTGGTGTAGTTGGATATAGGTACTAAGAAAAGAGTTAATCATTAGGTAAGATCTTGTGCATCTGAGTTGAATGGCATGTCTACATCACATCTAAATGTACTTTTATTTGGATCATACATTATGTTATTGAGTATGGATTGGTTGTACATTCACATGACTAAGGTAGATTTATATGATAATACTATTGAGTGCCTCAATGATGACAATGATAAGAGAATTTTGTAGGGTAAGAATAAGCCTACATCAATGATAATCATTACATCTATACAAGTGATGCACAATAGAAAAACATGATGTGTATTGTTTGTAGTTCATATTTCTAGTGACAAAGGGAAGGATGTTGAGGATGAAAAATTCTTGAAGAGGTATTCAATTTTGTAGTGGTTTTAGGATGTATTTATAGTAGAGATATCAGAGTTACTACCTCATATGGAAGTGTACCTTCCTATTGAGTGGATTCTAGGAGAAACACTAGCATTGAAGGCACCATACATGTTGAGAACTTGGGAACCAGTAGAGTTAAATTTGGAGCTTAAGGAAACACTTGATAAGGGATACATTAGGCCAAGTTTGTTTCCTTGGGGTGCACAAGTATTTTTTGTGAAGATGAAGAATGGTACTCTTAGGTTGCGTATTGATTATAGGAAGTTGAACAAGGTGAGAATTAAGAACTGGTAACATTTTTTGTAGATTGATGACTTGTTTGATCAATTGAAGGGAGAAGAAGTTCTCTCCAAGGTTCCATTAGAGATTAGGGTATCATCAAGTACGCATCAAAGAAGAGGACATATACAAAACCACATTTTAGACCAGGTATGGGTATTATGAGTTTGTAGTAGTTCCTTTTGGTTTGACTAATTATCTAACTACTCTCATGTGTTTGATGAATAGTGAATCGCATCCTTATACGGACAAGGTTGTCATAGTATTAATTGATGAAATATTGATATATTCTAAGAACTGAGGAGAGCATGAAGAGGAATTAACATCAGTGTTAAGGTTTCTAAGAGAGCATCAATTTCATCCCAAACATAGTAAATGATGTTTATTTCAGACAAAGGTTCATTACTTGCGACATGTTGCTTGCAGGGAAAGTATAACAATGGAATCAGAAAATATCAGAGCTATGATAGAGTGGGAATCTCCTAGTGATGTGGATGAGGTCAGATCATTCATAGGGTTAGCAGGTTATTACAAGTAGTTCATCATGAACTTCTCATGGATTTCCTATCCTGTTGCATCTTTGCAGTGAAAAGGAAAGAAATTTGAATGAAGAAAGGAGTGTGTTGCTAGTTTTGAGTAGTTGAAGCAATTGCTTACAAATTATCCATTTCTAAAGCTTATAGATCCAAATAAAGAGTTTTGGTCTATACATATATTTGAAAGAGGGGAATTGGTGGAGTTATGATGCATAAAGGGACAATGGTTTGCTATGAGTCAAGTAAATTGAATGAGCATGAGTAGAACTATGTGAATCATGATATTGAGTTCGAAACTATCATCCATTTCTGGAATATGTGGAGACATTATCTTCTTGGAAGAAGGTTCACCTTGATGACTGATCAGAGTCGGATGGGGTACTTATTTGATCAAGCTAATCTGAATTATAGAAAATCTAGGTGGTTGGCTACGCTCAGTGAGTTTTACTTCAAGATCAGGTACATTAAGGGTAAGGAGAATAGGGTTGTAGATGCTCTTAGAAAAGGAGTGCAGGTAAATCACATTGCAACAATGAGTTCATATGGGACATACTTGCAAAAGTGGATATTGTAGGCATGAAGATGATATTATAGGTACAAACAGCTTAAGCATAGGTTACAGTAGAATAGTACAGGTGATCGGGATGTGGATTATCATGTCACGGAGGATGGTTTGGTTAGATCTAGGGACAAGATATATGTGTTGGAGAATAGCAAGCTCAAGAAGTTTATATTGAGGGAATTTAATTTGAAGCCATATCCACATCACTTGGAATATCAAGAGACATTAATAGTGATTAAGAAGTTCCACCACTAGATGAACTTGAATAAAGAATTCATTGAGCATGTTGCAAGATGTTTTGATTTTCAATAGGTAAAAGCAGAGTGTAAGCATCCAGATGGTTTATTGCAGTCGATTTTGATTCTAGAGTGGAAATGGGAGGTCATTTTTATGGACTTCATTACATTTTTTCCAAGGACATTAAAAAGTCATGATTGTATTATGGTTATGGTTAATAGGTTGACCAACATAGTTGATTTCGTCATAGTTAATCCTACAAACTCAGCTAGTGACATAACTCAAATTTTCATCAGGGAGATATTTTTTGTGTGTTATATTATTTCCATGACTACCCCACATGCCAGGGGGAACACCCCCCCCCCCCATATGTTGCATTAGACAAAGAAGTGGGGTCGGTTGCGCCCCCTATTAGGGGGTATGAAGGATCTCGGTAGCCCCCCTGCACAGCATCTGGGGCAACGCACTAGGTAAATTTTTTTTGGACCCTATATTGGTTGGGAAGAACTACCTATCGTTTTGTGCATGGGCTTCTCGCATGGTTTTGGGCATGATGGTTTTTTGTCCATGTTATTTTGTAGATCAGGTCAAGGGAACTACAATTATGTTCTAATGAAGGGTTAATGGATTGGGGCTTATGGATGTTTTGGCATGTATATATATGTATTGTAACATTGAAAGGAATATAATGAAAGATCAATCTGGTAGTCCTAGTTTTTGGATGTAGAGGGAAATCTCTATGTATATATGTTTTATGTTTTAATCTCTTGCCATTATTTATTTTCTTTCTTTTTTAGAATTCGTATGCAAGTAATTTATATATGGGGTTAAAACCTACATTTGGTATCAGAGTAGTTTTGGCTTCAAGGGGAAGCCTTTGCTACTGAGGGATTTGTTCTTAGACCTGTGGTAGACCCTGTTCAATGGGACATCTGCAGTATCGATTCTTGTGGTAAAAGATGATCATGAGAAGTGGAAAGATAAAAATCGAGAAATTTAATGGTCAGAGTTTCGAGTTGTGTTGAATCAAGGTGGAGGCTCTGCTGGTGGATAAAGATCGGTGGATCGCAGTAGGTCTAGGTACTAAACCAACAAAAATGTTAGTTGAAGACTGGGAAAAGTTGGATCAGAAGGAAGAGAGCATAATAGGATTATTTGTCTCATATTCAATACTGTTGAATGTATCAGGGGAAGCTTCAGTGGAGGATTTGTGGGACAAGTTAGGGACCTTGTAGAAATCTAAATCTCTGGTGAATAAATGGTTCCTATATAAAAAAGTTATATAACCTAAGGATGAAAAATGGATACTTGGTGACAGAGCATTTAAATGCCTTTAGTACTATGGTAAGTCACTTATTATTTGTTGATATTAAAATTTCAAACGAAGAAAAGTGCATTAGATTATTGTGTTCTCTACGAGATTCATGCTATAGGTAGCAATGCAACTACCTTGTAGTTTGATGAATGGGCTCATCCTTAATACCAGAAGAGATGAGATGGAAAAATATGGAGGGCCATAATGGTGATGGCTTATCTATATGAGGATGATCCCATAATAGAAACCAAAAATAAGTCTTCAAGTGGGAGATCTAAATCTCTAGGAAAACCTTTAAAGGTGTGCTAGAAATGCGGAAAGAAAGGGAATTTAAAAAGGGACTGTAAATCTAAAGCTCCTAACAAAGGAAAGGGATCTGATGATTCTCCTTCTGTGGAGGCAAAAAACATCTTAGATGAAGGCGAGGATGTGTACTTGGATTCTTCTTCAAGTACACATGTAGATCATAAGGCATGTTTTGATTGACTCAAATGCATCCTTTTGCTTCACTCCCCGCAGAGAGTGGTTTTCTCAGTATGAGAAATATGATGGGGGTGATGTCTTCTTAGGGGATGACGAGAAAGCTAGAATCGTTGGTCATGTAAAAATCAAGATGAAGTTGCAAGGTGGAAGGATTAGAATACTTCCGAGTGTTCTCCATATTCCTGCATTGGCGAGAAATATGATTTTTGTAAGCAAGTTGGATGGTGCAGGTATAAAAATAGTGTTCGAGAAAGATACTTGCAAGATGGCTCGGGGAGCATTGGCATGGATGTAGGGAGTTCAGATTGGAACTCTCTACAAGCTTGAGGGTAGCACTATTATTGATGGGTGCAACAATTTTGTGGTTCCTCAAAGTGGAGCATAAAATCTAGTTGTCTCAGGAGAAATGACCATGATATGGAATGAAAGGCTTGGACATATTAGAGAAAATGGCCTTCAAATACTTCATGGTAATGGTATGGTAGAAGGTATGTCTAATTTCATTCTATATTTTGATTTCCTTGAAAATTGTGTATATGGGAAGTAGAATTGGGTAAGTTTCCCCTCTGGTGCTAAGAGGGTGAAACAAATATTAGAGCTTGTGCACAGTGATGTGTTTGGACTTGTGTTAGTTCCATCACTAGGTATGTTTGTGTACTATGTTTCATTTATAAATTACTTCTCAAGGAATATATGGATATACTTACTTAGGATGAAATCTGAGGTCTTTGACAGGTTTAAATAATTTAAGGCTCTGGTGGAAAACCAGATAGAGAAGAAGACAAAGGTGTCGAGGCAGATAACGGTGGAGAGTTTTGCAAGAATTAATTTGAAGAGTTTTGTAAGAAGTATGGCATAGCACTGTAGAATACTACTCCATACGCACCTAAGAAAAATGGAATTGTAGAAAGAATGAATAGGATGTTGATGGAAAATGCAAGAAACACGTTCAGTGGTGTTAGGTTAGGACAAGAATTCCAGGTAGGGGTGGTGGAGACTGGATGTTATCTGGTCAACAGATCACCTTCATCAACATTGGAGGATATGACTCCACAAGAGGTAGGGAATGGTAAGAAACCTTGTCTTTTACATCTGAGGGTATTTGGATGTGATGCATATGTACATGTTCCAAAGGATAAAAGAACAAAGTTGGATAGTAAATCCCAAAGGTGCATATTTATTGGGTATAAGGATGGTTTAAAAGGTTATAAGCTTTGGAACCCAGAAACAAGGAAGGTTGTCTACAACCAAGATGTGTTGTTTAGAGAGGTGAAATATATTATTAAACGTGAAGTCCTACCAAACAAACATGAGAAGATAGATTTTGAGTTAAAGGTGGAAGAATTGGACTCTACAACAGAAGAGGAATCAAAAGATGAAGGGACACAAACTCTAGTTGGGGGAAGATCAGTTCGATAAAGAAGAGAACTGGAAAGGTATAGTCCAGCTAATTTCTATTAAAATTTTGATATATCTATTACTAATGATGATCCCAGAGCTATGAGGGAAGAAATTTATTCATAGGATGGAAAACTCTGGAAAGAGGCCATGATTGATGAAATGGCACCTTTGCAGAAAAATGAGGCTTGGGATCTGGTGGAGTTTTCAGCTAGATGGAAACCCATTGGCAGAAAATTGGTGTTTAAGAAGAAGATGAATGCAAAAGGAAACGTGGAGAAATACAAATCTTGGTTGGTAGAAAAACGTTATTCACAAGCATCAAGAATTGTTTTTGGTGATATTTTTCCTCCAGTTGCCAAGGTAACTTCTATTAGATTACTTTTATCTATTGTTGCTTCTTTTGATTTTGAGGTAGAATATATGGATGTGAAGATAATATTTCTTCAAGGGGATCTAGAAAAAGAAATCTACATGAAGTAAACTAGAGGCCTTGTGATCAAGGGTAAGAAATAACTGGTATGAAAGTTAAAAAGATCTTTGTATGGGGTAAATCATTGTGTGTTTTTTAAATTAATTGGTGACGGTGTTATTTATCCAATCTTGTATGTGGATGATATGTTGCTGGTTGCAAATGACAGAGAAATTATCTAGGATTTGAAGACCCGATTGTCCTCCAAATTTGACATGAAAGATCTTGGTTCTGCAATCTATATTTTGGGCATGGAAATTAAATGGGATCAAGAAAAGAGGAAGCTTTGGTTAAATAGGGGAAGTATTTCGAGACAATACTGCAGAGGTTTAATATGTAGGATAGTAAACTCGTGAAGGTTCCTATTCCTGTAGGTGTAAAGTTATTTGTTGAACAGTGTCCCAAGACACAAGAAGAGGAGGAGGATATGTCCCATGTTCCATATGAAGTGCATTTGGTAGCTTGAGGTATCCAATGGTATATAATAGACTAGACATTGCACATGCAATGGGAGTATTGAGCAAGTTTATGTCAAAACTAGGGAAGGAGCATTGGACAACAGTGAAGGTGATTTTTGGGTATTTTTGTGGCACTACTGATTATGGTTCATGCTATCAAGGAAGACCATGATTGGATAGAGTTTTGGACATCCATGGTTTTGTTGACTCACACTGGGCTGAGATTTTGAAGAGAGAAGATCTACAAGTGGGTATGTGTTTAACGTATTTGGAGGTGCAGTCAGTTGGACGATTAAGACACAATCCGTACTGGCATTTTCAACTACAGAGGGAGAATACATGGCAGCCACTCATGCAAGAAAGGAAGTAGTTTGGTTGTAGAGATTGTGTTGAAGTATGGGATGAGTACAACAATTTATAAGGATAGATTGTGATAGAAAAAGTGCAATTTTCCTGGCAAAGAACACTACTTATCATTCAAAGACAAAGCATGTTGATGCTCAATATCATTTTGTGAGGGATATGGTTGAGGATAAAATAGTGTTGCTGGTAAAGGTGGACACCTTGAGGAATATTGCAGATGCATTAACAAAGTCTATAAGTAATGAGAAGTTCTCTTGGTGTAGAGAAACAATGGGTGTTGTAGGAACGAACCAATGACTAATCTCTCTTGTGCAAAGAAAACAACAAGTGGGAGAATGTTGGGTCTGTGTTATATTATTTCGACGACTACCGCATGTGCAGGGGGGCTGACATAGTGGGATGTATCCCCTATGTACATTGTGTCAGGAATATCACAGGGGGGTGACTAACCCCCCCTGTTGGGGAGTATGCAGGGTGGTAGTAGTCCCCTTGCATGGGGTCAGGGGTAGTGCCCCAGGTAAATTTTTTTTGGACTCTATATTAGGTGGGAGGGCATACCTATGGTTTTATGCATGAATTTTGCACATGGTTTTGGGCATGACGGTTTTCTATCCATGGTATTTTGTAGATATTGTCAAGAAAACTATGGTTATGTTCTAATCCAGTGTTAGTGGATTGGAGTTTATGGATGCTTTGACATGTATATATGTATTGTAACATTGAAAGGAATATAATGAAAAATTAATCTGGTAGTCCTGGTTTTGGGATGGAGGGGGAAATATCTGTGTATATTTGTTTGATGTTTTATGCTCTCACCGTTGTTTATTTTTTGATTTTTAGAATTCATATGTAGGTAATTTCTATGTGGGGTTAAAACCAACAGTAGTGAGGATGCAAGGTATTCTTAAGTAGATTGTGTCAGAGAAAGATTCCAAGTTCTCTTCTAGGTTGTGGGAGGACAGACACAGAGTATTGGCAAGATTCTTGAGGACATGTTAAGGATGCATGTCATGCATTAGTAGTGGAATTGGGAAAAATATCTTCTACTCGTAGAGTTTTATTATAACAATGGGTTTCAGGAATCCTTAAGGATAGGTTTGTTTGAGGAACTTTATGGGTGGAGTTGTAATACTCCCATCAGCTAGAGTGATCCATTGAAAAGGGTAATTATTAGAATTAACATGTTGTTATAAATGGAACAAGAAATGCAGGTTATCAAGAGGAATCTAAAGGCATCACAAGACATGCAAAACATTTATGCAGATTAGCACATGGTATTTAAGGAGTTTCTGGTTGGGGAGCATACAATAATTGCACATTAAGCGCAAGAGCAGCTCCTTGAGGATCAAATCATGTGCCAAGTTGACACCTCAATATTGTGGGCCGCTCAAGATCCTTAAGAGGATTGGACCAATGGCCTACCAACTTGCACTGCCTTCAACAGTGGAAGTCCATGATGTTTTCCATGTTTGATTTCTTAAGATGTATGTCTAGGGTGTTAATGATGTGATTGCCTGGTATGTATTTCAAGTGGAACCAGAAGGAAAATTATAGCTGAAATCTTAGTGCATTTGGTAGTAAACGATGCTCATGCTCTAGAATCAAGCAATCGAGAAAGTTAAAGTGAAATCGAAGCACTTTGGGCCTAATGTAGCTACATATGTGATGGATGGTTAGATGTAGGCTATGTATCCTTCTCTATTCACCTAATGAGTGAACGTATTCTATTATATTTATTGATGTTGTGTTGGTTATATGTATATTCCTATATATGTTGTAAATACTACATTGATTTGTGTTATAGAGCTACAATAAGTGGTATGGTGTTTGGGTTGTGATGATCATGGTCTTGGTAGTATGATATGATGTAAATTCTACATCAATTCATGTTATAAAGCTCCATGGGAAGAAAATTTTTTGTCAGTTTATATGTGTCATTGAGAACCAAGCACAATATTCCCCCAAGGGTGAAGAGTTTGTAACAAGGCCTCACTGTTGAATGGTGATATGTATCACTAATGATTAGATAATGGCTGTGGAAATTGGAAAAGGAATTGGAAAAGGGAGGTGGCATTAACTTACATTTTATTTATGAAATAAAGGAAAATAGGAGAAAAGGGATATTAAGGGTCACAAATTTGCATGTGAGGAAAAATGAAGGAAAATGAAGAAAATAGAGGCCTTAATTATAAAAATAATTCTAAGTATCAGTTCACAACTTTTGTCCATTAACTTTTTGACAGTTTTTGGGTGGATCTCTCTTCGATTGTTTCATTCTCTCATATTACTACACACTTAGAGTATTCTTGGAGCATACTTGCAGCACTTTAAAATTCACTTGGATTTAGAGGAAGAAGGGAGAAGAAAGTAGGAAAGCATAAGGGACCATATGTATCAATGGCTATAGTTGGATTACTTTGCAGGTAACAAGTTGCATGTGTATTTTCATTGCTGATTTATGGATGCATGTAATTTTTTGGTTATATGTTGTCATTGGCATAGAGATTTTCCTAGATTGATAATGTTTTTAGCCTTGCCTTTCCATTTTCAAGATAGACATGGTGTTGTGGACATTTTCAATTGATCTTTTTTTTATTGGTGCTCATAATTCCTTATGGTTGTGGGTCTGAACAAACACTTTGGAAGCCCTGGAAAAACTTGGGTTTAGTTATTAGTCCTGGTGCTGAGGTTGGGGAAAATTATCTGGAGCCCTTGGTCGGTTGAGTTACTAGTCCTTAGAGCCAGTTTGGACAAATTCTCTAGAGCCCTGGAAGGCTTTGGGTTGAGTTACTAGTCCTTGAAGCCCTACACAACTTGGGTAGAGACCATTTTGGTTGGAGTTAGTGATGTATGTTTGTGAGGTGGAATCACTAGTGGGGGTTAAGGTGTTATGTCCTATGGAATCCCCAGATTGCTTTTGTTTGTTTCATTCCATGATATCCCACATTCATGCTTGGAATATCGTGTGGGGGTGACTTGCTACAAGAAAGATTTGGTTAAGCCCAATCTATGGTTGGGTGGTACATGGAAGTCCGTGACTTGGTAGTTATTTCAATATGTTAATAAGATTTATTATTATATTTTGATTCATGTATATTTGTAGCGATTATGTTGGTTATATTATTTCTAATTTTCCATGGTTTACATGCTGGTTATTTTCTCGTTATATGTTAATTATATGATGTGTATCATTTATGGATCTTATCATGAATTGTTTAGTTATTGATTGGTGGATGAATGAATGGACTAATAAATGTTGTTTCAGATATGTGGAGAGCGCATAGGGCCTTCTTTGTTATTTTTAGATAAATCTTATACCTTTATGATCAAATATGCATTCATGACCTATAGCTTACATGTTTGCCATGTGTTTGACAAAATGCCTAGTATGTTCTGGTCGGTTTAGGTCAATTTTTCTATTCAAGTTTGAATGTTTATATTTATTTCATGTCAATAATGATTCTAAGATGTATTGAGCAATTTTGGGCAATGCTCTCGAGCTTGACCTAGGATTGTGGCTCAGATCTTAGGACCACACCCTCTGAACTAAAAATTTTGGGTCACAACCACACTCAGGGATTGTTGTGCATGTGGTTGGAGGCCTTCAACCACATTTTGGCCTTATCATGCATGTGGTTGGGAGCCTAGGTCAGTGAAAAGGAACTCGAACTTAGGTTTTGGTCACATGTGTTGGTCCTTTGACCCCTGAGTGTCATCTATCCCTAAGGGATGTTGTGAGTTGTTAGTTTCTGGTAAGTTTGTAGGCCCCACTTCCTTAACTGGAGCTTGGAGGTCGAGTCATGTCATAGTAACTCTTTGCCTCACGTTTAACTTGGAAGGCTAGTGAAATTGGGCAAATGTGGGAGGGGGAATTACACATCAACTATAATTTTCCCTAATTTGTCCTCATGAAAATCCTGGAACTTGGTGTCATAGTACCTTTCATATAGGTACTTTTCCTGAAAGTATCTCTCAAATATCCTCTAGGAAATCTCTTTCTCTCTAATTTCTTTAGCATTCGTTAAGTCTTCCCACCAAATATCAATTTTTTCTTCCAATATGAAATAGTTATTCTTGCCTTCATGTTCTCAAACTAGTCATGCACTCTGAAATACTTGTACATTCCCTATAGAAAATACTTTTCCTCCTTGGCATTCTTGAACTCTCCATAAAACATAGGAGTTTTTTCCTTCTAAAATTCTTATGGCATTAAATATTTATCATTCCTCCTCTAGTGGTGATGTCTCTTGGTTGCAACACTAGAAAATTATTCATTATGACTTATTCTTCTCTTAGGAGTATTGATTTGAGTCCCTCCTCTCTTTATCTCTTCACTTTCTTACATATGGATTCTGTTAGATTTCCTCCCTTCTACACCATTAGCTTCCAATTCATGCTCCCAAAGTCCTGATGGACTTTGCTCGGAATTTTATTTTCCTAGGTTGATGGCACCTATCTCATGTTGCTTCTACCCTTTGTAAGTATGATAATCTCTACTATTACTACATTTTCTTTTTTCTTCTTTTCATGAGCTTTGTTGGTCATTTCATTGTCTTCCTTACAACTTCTCAATGCACCCCTTAAGCTTATAAGGGTGTCTACCTGATCAAGGGAATATTCCTCTCTCCCTTTCACAATTTACTTTTCTTCTTGACAATGTTGAGATCTACCAGTGCTTTATTATTCCATCATGCTTCTCATTCACTTGTTTTCTTGTTGTATCTTGATGTATTCTTATGTGTTTTTACACAAATAAATTTTCGTCAAACCAAAACATGAAAATACATTTTTACCCATCACATTGGAATGGTTGCAAGAATCATGTTGATGTGAGACTAGTTTAAAAATAAAATCCCAAGTTAGTATGTCAGTAAGAAGATAATATTAGACATAAAAATATCTTATCTCAACCATATTATCAACTAAAATTATGAAATCGCATATTCATACAAATATCAAATATTAGTTAGAGCTATCCTCTACAATTCCTAATAGATCCCCTATAATTATCCTTCTTAGCCCATTCAGTCTGAGAATTGTTTAGTTCTCTACCACACTATAAAGAAGCTCTAATTTTTATTTTTGAAGGTTGATTTAGAACCTTTTCTATGAGATCGCATTGTGACAGAGCTCTAAATTTTATCTCCAATGGGCCAATGTATAACCTTCACTCTAATAGTAATCTATAACACTCCCTCCCACTTTCTTGTACATTCTTGGGTTGTGGGAGGTGTTACTTGATAATTAACCTAATTTCCATTGTTTTCTATGTACATGGCATTACAAAAATCCTTATTCTCCAATTTTTTTAGAATCAATATCTAATATAACCATCATATTGAACCCATTGAGAGCCTTTTGGTGATATAAACTCTTTCTCCCTCTGACTAATGGATTGAAAGATATGCCCATTTAAAATTTGGCCCATTAAATTTCACCATATTAGTGAGGGACCGCCACATGGAATCCATATATTCCCACTGGGCATCTGTCGCACTTTCACCTCAACCCAAGCTAACGGGTCCCATCGGGCTCAGTTCCTTTATTCTTCATTATTCTTTCTTTTTTTAATATAGTTTAGGGCAGTTCTAGTGTGATACAAGTGTGCACCCATGGAACATTTATGGATCCACCAGATCCCCTAAGTACTTGTAACTGATACACTCATTTCCATGAACATCTAGTACCATAACCATTTGCACAAAGTTCCTCGTCTTGGATCACTCCAATTTCCTAAATTACTCCCAACGAAAAGTAAACATCCTAGTCTACCCAAGTGGGGCCCACATTGGATATTTCTCCATTTATTTAAAAATAAAACCCAACCCATTTGAAATCCAATGCACTTTGATGGTGGACATGTGATGGCTACTCAGACACCTAGATTCTTAGATACATCTACTAGTCCCATATACATCCATCCCTCCACATATTCAAATGTGACTAGCACTAGGATATTAAAATGGTATCTAACCTGGATACATAATTCATATAGGAACCATCTAGCCTTAAATACAGGTGAATAATTTCTACCAAATGCATGGGAAGGAATAATTCAAGAAATTAGAGCAGATCTTCCTTCAAGAAACGTAATGCCTAGAGCACCAAGTTTCCAAGAATGAAAATCAATAAATTATGAAATTACTCCAACAACCAGATTTCACAAGGGCATTTACATACCTTTCTTCCTCTACAAACATCAATACATTGTAGAATCATACATGACCATAGAATACTCTTGTTGATATTAAAACAAGTACCTATTGAACCTAACCATATTTCATGCATCACATAACATCAACATTAACCTAATGTCATGAGGAAATATACGTCCTTCAACAAGGTAGTTATTCATGATATTCAAATAATTGAAATCACATAGTATCATATATTAGTTGAGGCACATCAACTAATCATTTATATTCATTTAAATAACTATATATCTTACAAGAGAAAAAAAAAAAACAAAAGTTTACATGTTAAAAATAACCATGAGATCATATAAGAAAATCATTCATCATAAATGTACAAGTATATGAACATTTTTCCATTTGTGGTGTTTGTACTTACACTTTCACGTTACATATTAGACATTACTCATCATACAAAGTATCATGGATAAAAGTAACTATACTTATCTATTCATCTTGAATGGATGTAAAATGAAGGAGGGCCTTCAACTATCCACCCAACCATAGGCCAACTACACTAAAATCTCTCCTGCAGATGACCACCTTTGAGCTGGATTCAAAATCCGAGGAGTAATTTTCTCAACAGAATTTTCATATTGATGACAAGCCAATTAGACCATAAGGGGAGTGAATTGTCCATATGAAATATAAACCTCATCATATAGAAACCGCCACGATGAATCTTCTTCCTTTATAAAATAGATTAGAGGGCTTAACACAAGGCTCAGTGATGTTCTGCTCGATTCTAGGAGAATGATGTCACTTTATGGGTGGTTTATCGACTGAATTGTCAAGACAAGCACTTTAGGATTCCAAAGCCTACACTAATGGTGGTTCGATAGCCCATTCAATAAGTTCTAAGTGATTCATTATTCCCATGGTTTATTAGCCCCATAGCATGCACTTAAAGGTTTATTAGCTAAGGAAAAAAAGCACCTTAGTGTTTTAGCCTACCAAGTGGTTTATTAGCCTTCCAGCAAACACCCCAGTTTTTTATCAACCTAATCAATAAGATATAAGTGGCTCATTAGCCCCATGGAAAGATCCTATAAATTTATTAATCGAGACAATCAACACTAGTGAGTCGATATCTCCATTGAGTATTTACTAGCTAATCAAAAACTCATAAATAACATTTTCCATACCCAAATTACAAGGAATGAAGTTCCATTACAAAGTACTATTATATAAGCATCTTCTCTTCTCTTATATTTTATTCCATCCTCTCCTATAGTCTCGCTCTTTCTCTTTCATTTTATTACCCTTATTTGTTTTTCCTTCTCCATTCACATTCTTGCCAGTACTTACTCCTTTTCCCGTGTATTGTGTGTTGGATTTCCGAACACATCCCATGACAACATGGATGGTATGGACTTCATCCCTCACTTAGGAAACCCATAATCAACTCCATTGTTTGCTGTGAAAACCATTTAATTTGTCAAGAGATATATATAATGGAAATAATTGAGTGGCTTGGGTTGATCGCATCCCAATCAACCTCTCCTCCTCAAATGTTTCAATCCATCTCCACTCCTCTATCTCAACCATATTTGTATTTTCACATAATTTAAATAGAAATTTATAGAAAGTGATGTTCACATAAGTGGAAACAAAAATGGTTGTTACATATCTCTAAGTACATCTGGTCAAAAATTTAAATTTTCGTTAACTATATATTTGGACATATGGCCTATGAAAGTGACAATGAATGGTTTTGAAATCAATTTCAAACAAGTGAGCTTGAAATTTTTGTTATAACATTTTCTCTAGTGTGATTCAAATGAAATTTTTAATAGAGTGAGAAGAAATCATGGTGTATAGATGGTGAAAATTTTATGTTTTGGTTCTCTACCATTTTGGAGATATACCTTATGCAAGTTAGGGTTTGTGAAATTAAATTCAAATGGGTGATCTTAGAATTTTTACTATAACTTTCTCCAGAGGAAATTTCAGACTATGAAATTTTCAAATATCTAAAGAAACTTATTGAGTTACATATGAGAAACATTTTGTTAATCATATCACTATACAAATTAGGTTTTATGAAAAGGCGAAAAAACCAGCAAGTTTTGGAAAAGTTATTATAACTTTTACTTGACACTTAAAATTTTAATTAGATCTATGGAATTTCATAGAAAAAATATTAGAGTTACAAGATAAATTTTTATACTCATAAGAGCCAAAATTGTAGGATAGCCTAGAAGAAAGGTTAGCCAAAAGGATAGACTCTAAAATAGTATTTTAGAAGGTATGCCGATTTAAAATTTTCATAAAATTTTATTGTTATGTATGATTAAGGTCATTCAAAATGAATTAGATTTATAAAACATAGAAGAATAAAGTTAAAGAAGGATCTTATTTTTTTTAGAGAATTATTGTTAAAATACAACTCTGTAATTTATGGGTTTAGTTGAGACCTAAATTAAGAATCTCTATAAATGCATAAATGTAATGGAGATGAAGATAAATATGAAATCAATCCTAAGAAATGGTCAAGCATAGTAAAGGACAATGGTATGAGACCTTTAATGGTAGGATACTATTTTTATGGTGAATGTTGGAAGTTCTAGAATAGTATTACTTTTGATGCTAGATGGAGCATCACATGGTAACTATTTGATGAGTTATTTTTGAAAGAGAAAAAGACTAATGATACAAACGAGGAAGCAATGTACAAAAAGTAGGGTAAATAAAAAGAAGATAAATAAGATATTAAGTAGAAGGGTGATGATATTATAATATATGGGGTCTTAATGAAGAACTAATTAAGGAAGTTAAAAAATTGAAAAGAACAATGTGGCAAAGGGAAGTGTTGAAAGGATGAGTCAAGGTAAGAGTTGGAAATGAAATAGGAATTCTAAACATGTTGATTATGAAACCGCAAAAAAAATAAACTATATGAGATTAAGATATTGAATCAAGAAAAGAAGAATTCTTAAAATCAAGAAGAAACAATGATATTAGATGAAGATATTATCCAAATTATTAATAAGAAAAGTTGTTAGAAGATTGAGGAAATGTAGACATGGATCAAGGCAAACCATAAATTAATTCTAGAATTGAAAATGGGCATGAAAATTTTATAGATGGGGTCACATTGTAGATTCAAAAGGAAAAAGAAGATTTTTTTATTTTATTTTTTAAAATGTCAGTAGAAGATACTTGGAGAATTTTAAATCCATCTACTAAATGTGTGTGCCAAATATTATGGTATTATATCTAAGGCTAGAGTAATCATAGATTAAACAAGCAATATAGAGGAGACCATTGTCTCTAAAAAGAAGACAAATGAAAAGGAGTATGAAAAGTGGACGGAATCCACCATATTGACATCCTCATTACTGGGTAAGATTTCATGAAAGACAAGAAGATCAATACGAACATAGTTAAGAAATATTTTGAAATGCTCATCAATATTCATGGAATAAATAATAAAAAAAATGTTGTTTAGTAATATATTAAATCAAAGAACAACAAATACTACAAACTAGAGAACTCACAATAACACTATATAGATTATGCAAAAAATAGTCATCAAGGATTAATATTGAAAAACTTAATTTTGGATGAATGGACCATAATCAATGTAATCTTATTTTTTGGTTTCATCACATCTATTATACTTAAATGTAAACCTTTGAGGACAAATACTTTTGAACAAATCACTATGATATGCCCCCAAGGAATTCATATATATGATTAAATCTATATGATGTACCTGATAGCTAGGTGATTGCTACATATATGGGGTCAAATGTGAATGTACTATGTAAATTTATATGTAATAGGGTTAGCCTAATAATGGAGGGATAAAATTTGTTATATGTGAATAAGAATATATAGGGATCATTTAGTCATTGTTGAAGATAAATTAATGTGTTTGTAGAAATTACGATGTGTATTTGCATCTACTCATGAAGTTATAATCAAAATCACAAGACATAAACCTACTCTATAGATCTACAGAAATTAATTCACAATCTATAACAAAAATTTTAGACATGCAATAAGAAATCATACACATGCAACAAGTATTTATCCCAGGGAAAGAAAACGGCTAAAGATCCCAATGCTTTCTTGCATTAAATCAAAAGAATAGAGATGTATTACAATTGCTTTTCTCAACTGAGCATCACATTAAAGTGCATAACCTATCCCTCTACTCACTGAAAGGACTTGACCTAGAATTAGTCAAATATTTACTCTTCTTGAGCTCCTATTTCCTTGCATTGTTCCTTGAGGAATTAGGCCACTATTATTTAGGAATTCCTCAATTTGATTGAATAATTCCTTTAGGCTAGTCATATGACTACATGCAACATCTGTACACTCAAAACTAATCTACAATTGATATTACACTAGCTTGGAATCTCCATCAAGCCCAGGGAACTCAAATTCTCTGCATGTACTAGCTATTTTGGGTTGATTGATCAGTTAACTAGATGATCATTGAGTATGAATGAAGTCACACTTCTTAATTGACCTTCCACTAGTTCCTCCAAAAGTTGGAAATAGTTTAACTGAAAACAACCTAAGATATACGACTTTGATTTCTACAAATTAACAAGCACACATGATGAACTGAGCTCTAACTCCTCCAAATCGAATTTACTAAGTAAATTGGGTGACACACGCCATGTCACACATGCTAATGTCATCCAAGTTTTTTGTTGATGTGGAAATTCAAATTTTCTCAATTTAAACAAGGCAAAATCAAATTGAGAATTTATTGGTACATTTTTTAACATTCCCTCTCAGCAAGAAAGGGATTATCAACAACCCCTATCCTATACCTATGGAGCTCAAATTTCTCTCCTGGCAAGCCCTTTGTCAAAATATTAACATCTTGTTCATCTATGAGAATGTACTACAACAACATTATCTACCTCTCCACATAGTCCCGTAAATGGTTATACCTGATATATATATATATATATATATATATATATACTATATTATATATATATATAGATATATATATTATAGATTATATAATATATTCTCAAAGAGCTTGATGAAACATTGATTATCAAATTAGAACATAGTTAGATCCAAAATCGAACCAAACAAACTAAGTATCTTCCTAATCCAGTTCACCTCACATGTTCCTTGAATTGCAACCATATATTTCTCTTCTGCTGAGGTGAGCACCGCATATATTTTCTTCTTGTTGTACCAACAAACAACTACGGATCCAACACTGAAAACTCCACTTGATGTACTTGTTTAGTCCAATAGACTCCCCACCCAATCTAAATCTGTGAAGCCACACAGCTTCACTCCCTTTATCTGTATGTACCATAGTCCAAAATAGGTAATGCCACTGGGTAGTGTATAACATCCTTAACTATCGTCCAAAGTAATTTGTTTGTCCTAACCATAGCTTGGCTCAACTGCTTGACTACATACAATATATCTAGTCCTGTGTTCACAAGGCATATCTAATGTGAATGTGGAATATTAGTTTTCTCTACTAAGATCCTCATCATAATACAATAATGTGTTTGAGGTTTGTACTCCAAAATAGCACATAAAAACATGATTTTTTATATGTGTTTTCTTATGTTAATTTCATGAAAAAATTTAGTTATGAATTTGAAGCATGAATCAATTATTAATACACCAACCATTGTTAAAGGGGTTCAACCCTCCTAGGCTACATCTCCTTGCATCAACTATAATGGCATGACTCGATGTCATTATGCTCAACGTTTACAAAAAGAAGAGTGCATAAAGTGTTGAGAAATGAAATGGTTAGTTTCTCCTTCAAAGAAACAACTTCTGCAAACTTTATCACTCCATATAGATATAAACCTACAGTCAAACATGTAAAATTTTAGCAAACAAAGGAATCGTACACCAACACCCCATTCTCCAACTTCATAGAGCATCAACAGTACCATAATCCACTCGAAGTACGTAAACAAGTCTCTTCTCCAAAGAACATAGGGAAAGGAGGAATAAAATATATAACACTAATTTAATAGCTATTGCAGAAGAAACATGGAGGTTGAAAAACCCCTACAAGGTCATCACCATCTTCAAACTCCATGAATTGATTCAACCCTCTAGTTGACTAGGGCACCCATAAACTTCAACCAGAAAAAATCATATCTAGATTTTCTCCCTTGAATTTGAAACCTACTCCAATGAGTCCAGAATGTCCAAAAATGGCTATCTAGCATCTTTTTTCACCCAATTTGAAAAAAAAACTAGAGAAGTTATAACCTCTCCTAGTTTTCCCATTATTTGCTCTAGATTTTCCCCAAAATTCGGCATCATCCTATAATTTTGCTTGCCAAGTAGTATTTTCGCTGAAAATAGAGTGAAATTGTTAGAACTTTAAAACATCCTCTAACGCTTAAGTTCCAAAAACTAGGGCCACATGCTCGAGGGCTAAGGCCAATGACCCATCCCCACTAGTCGGCCCC
>APFE030937781.1:0-16355 GCA_000404065.3 Pinus taeda
TCCTTAAGGATCTTTCATCCTACTACATGGTCCATAGCTCTTACCTCGGCAACCTTTCATAAGCCCATCCAGATATTTGTTCAAAAATAAGAAATTAACACTTAAATCAAAATTACCTTTGTGATGGTCTACCTTCATGACATATTTTAGTTTGCATCAACATCCTCCATACATATAAATAAATATCCCAAAGATATATATTGTCAAGGGTATCTTTCTTTTTTAGACTCCATCAAAGTCTTGATATATTTCATGGTAATATCCTAGTCAAATCTTCTTGGTATTTGGATGTTGATTACATTTTTCCATAGTTTCATATCCCACAATATCTTCCTTCCTTTCTTCACACCTTTCCTTCCTAGGAATTTCCAATCAGAATTCCTCCAATTGTTTTCAACCACATCATATTACATATGAGGACATATTATGTTGATTTCATATAGACAATGTGTGACTCATGCCTTCTTGCATCCTTTCCGAGGAGGAGATCCTTTTTCCTTTTGATCATGCTCTCAATATAGAGCATTGATTCATGTTACCTGCAACCATATGACATGACTTTTCAATATTGAATATAACCAAACATACCTCATTTTCCTTTGGGTCATCCAGTCTTCATGCAATAGCTTCCTTGATTGAAGGAGATTCAATCCCATGATATGTTTCTCCTTTTATGTCATCATACCATCATCCCATGAATTCCACAAGTTCAGAATTCTTAATAAAACACTTGCTTCCTCTCTTGATCAACGAACCTTTCGATGAAGATTCCATCAGAGAATATTGAGGATCTAGAGTATCCCCAAACATTAGATGTTTCCTTTTGACAAATCTATGATGAGACTTGTATTATATGACCTTTTCTTTCTTTCCCATGAGTGCCACCTATGTTAAAAATGAAGTTTCCAAGAGCTTTATCTTTCAATAGTTGACTGCAATACTTTTTTATGTTGATGTTACAAGCTCTTTCTTTCAATGCTTCTAAGATGCCATGATGCATCCCTTCATTTTAGTCAATCATGATAGCCATATCTCGCAATATAATACCTAGGAACTTGAGAAGAACTTAGGTGAGGAAAACTATCTCAGTCAAAGTAGAGATCTCTTCCTTCCTCTTTCTTGGAATTCTTCTTTTAAGCTTCCTCTACTTCTTCAGTGATATGAGCTTCTTCTCTTCCTATTTTATTATAATCCGATTTCATCCTAGGACAATCTCTTTTGTAGTGACCATATTATTGACACCCATAGAATTGAATCTTATACATGTCCCTTTTCGTTTTCCAAGAACCAGACTTTCCAAATTTTCCCTTTCTTCTTGTCATCGTAGCATAAGCTTGATTTTTCTCACCTACTCCCACACTATATTTTCCCTTTAGTCTAGCTTATTCAATCTTTCACAGTGACAATAGATCCTAGAATGGAGTAGCTTATCTCTTCCCATAAATACTTGAAATAAAGTTACCCCACTCCTCCAGTAGTGTATTTAGTACAACTGTAGCCATTTCTCTATTAGACATGACTTCTCCTAGATCTTGTAGTTGATACCAGATTTCAGATATCCTCATGAAATATGAGGCTATTCCATCTTCCCTTGAAATCTTTAGCATGTATATTTCTTGCATTAATGAGATGACTTCTCCAGCAATGCTTACAGAATACAACTCTACCAATTTGTCATAGATTTCATTTTAAGTTTCAAGTTTTGATGCATATGGGATGAGGGGATACTTGATGGATTCTATAAGAATCCTTTGAGACCTAACTTCCCCTTTCATATAATTTTCAAGAGCTTGAGCATCTTCCTTTCTTGATTTTGTGATAGACCCTTTGACATGTTCCATCACCTCATTTTCAATGAGATCCAAATCTCTTATTTTCTTCCATGCAAGATAGTTTGAAGCCCTAAACAATTTGTTGATTTACTTACAAAAAGACATTTTGACAGATTCAGATGTGGACATAAATATACTTACTTGATAGAATTCTCCTTATCCTTGTTTCTTCCTTGTTTTTGATGATGATATAGAGAATAGAAAACTTCTCCTTGATGAAGATTGTTTTCTTCAACAATGATTCTTGATCTCACAGAGAGGGAGATCCATTAGGATCCTTTGATGGCGAAGTCTTGTTGCTGAAGATCAATGATGACTTCTTGATGATGTCTTCAAAGGAATCTTGTTTCAATGAGAGATAGATCGCCTTAGAGTCTTGATGACATCGCCTATTGATATAGATTTCTTTGGATGAGTAGTCTTCAAAACATTTCAAGTTCAAAGTGATTGAGAGTAGATCCCAGGAATTCTTCTTTGATTGATGATAATATGATATTGATCTTTAAGTGATTTTCTTGGATGAATAAACTTCAAGCTTACCTTGATTCATAGATCTATTCAACTTGAGTATATGTATGGTTTTGGCCTTCTTTTCTTGATGATGATCCTAATACTTATTTGTAGACTTCTTTGATCTAGGATTATGATGCTTTTTTTTTATAGATCTTGACATTAAGATGATATTGACATTGATTAATTCCTTGAAATTTGATTCTTTAGTGTCCCTTGATAAGATGTCCTTCCTTGATTTAGTCACCTTAGCTCTGATACCATGTTGAGAAATCTAGGGCATAGAAATTAGGTAATTTTTCTTATATTGATAACTGCTTGTGAATTTTTTCTACTTCTTAGATTAGGATATTATTTTACATATCTTATTATAGTGTTATTCTTCATCAAACAACTACTAATGCATAAACCATAAAGAGACAAGAGATAAGAGGAACAGAATATAGGCTATCAGCTAGGGCCAAAACCTCTCCCACTTGAGAGGAATACCAAGACCAAGAACCTTGACCTATTTTCCTCTCCAAGACCAAGACACAAAGTTTCTTTGATGATTTCCTTCTTCCGTGTGTCAAAAATAGACACACTTCACGATTCTTCCTCCTTCTCGGCTATCTCTCTAAGTCTTGGTTCCTAGGGACATGCTTGCAACTTTTGGTACTGGATCAAAAACCTTGGCTCATGTAGATGGACCAACATAGACCCTTGTTTTCCCTTTGCCTAGAAGAAAACTTCTTCCCCTTGAACTGGCTTGAGTATCACGTTTACTTTCTCCTTGAGTTGTCCTCAAATCTAACTATGATACTTTGATTTCTTTCTGCAGTTTGAACAATAAATATTACTCACACATGTGGATAACTTCAACCCTAAAAAAAAACTCAAAACAATTCTAGGGACTTCGGTCTTCCTTCCCTTTTTTTCACTAACTATAAGGCTCCCTTTGGCTGACCTTTGCACCACTACTAACTTTAGACCTTGACTGAAAATCCTTGCTTTGAAATGAGGCCGAGTAGCATATTTATAGTTTTTTGCCATGATAATAAGCTGACTTCACATGTAGATGAGTTGACATGTCCTTTGGTGAAGATAATATTATTCTTCTTAAAGCCAATTTGAAGGAGGTGACTTTGCTTGGTCTTGGAGGGCTTTTCTATACATTTAATAACTCATACAAAAATGTAACATGCCCAAAAAGGGTCTTTCATACATGACATAGACTCTTTTTTACTTTATGACCAATCATAACAGCTCTCAACGGGAGGCATTACTAAAAATAAAATTCCTTGCTCATGAAACCCATGGGACAAGCATTACAAAAATAATTTTATTTTTATTATTTACATCAATTACATAAAATCACATTTGCACATGTCATTATGAGCACTGAACCTAGTTACACTTTTCGACAAGAGAAACCAGACGGATTCAAAGAAAAAGGTAAAGAGAATTAGTTTTGAAAAAGAGTGTCTATGGACTAAAACATGCACCGCGTCAATGTTGTAAGAGTTTGATTCATTTATGTTGGAACATGGTTTTAAAATATTAGAGGTTGATCATTGTGTTTACATTAAGAGATATGAAGTGTGCATTTATTATTAGTGTATATTGATGACATGTTAATTGTTGGATATGATAAGAACATGATCAACAAGTTGAAGAAGGATTTGGGCAACAAATTTGCAATGAAAGATTTGGGTCCACTACAATAAATACTAGACATGGGAATCATATGCGATGGAAAGAAAAAAAAGTTGTGTCAATCACATGAAAAATATATAAAAAAGGTATTAGACATGTTCAATATGAAGGATGCCAAGCTAGTTGATAAACCCCTTGCATGTAACACCGAACTCAATGTTGAGTTATGTCCTTGTTATGATAAGGAGAAAGAGTAAACGAGAAGGAATCCTTATGCTTCAACAATTGGTAGCCTAATGTATGCCATGGCATGTACCTGATCAGATATTGCAAATTCATTAGGAATTGTAGGTAAGTTTCTTGTAAATACAGAAAAACAACATTGCCAACAAGTGAAGTGGACTTTAAGGTATCTCAAGGGTACTAGTAACTATTGTTTATGTTTTGGTAACAATAATTCCAAACTTGAAGGTTCTGCAGATGCAAATATGGCTGGAGATGTCGATAGTATAAAGACACCACTACTTATTTATATACTTTTGCAAGTGTAACAATGTCTTGGGTGTCCAAATTGTAGAAGATATTGGGTGTCCAAATGGCAAAAGATAGTAGCTCCCTCCACAATAGAGGTAGAATATATAACCACAACAACAACTTGTAAATAGATGCAAATGAATGCAACACTTTCTAGAAGAGTTGAAAATAAAACAAGACAAATATGTGTTGCATTGTGGTAGTCAAAGCGCTATTCACTTAGCAAAAAACCTAGCATATCATTTTAAAATAATGCATATTGATTTTTGATATCATTTTATTTTCCAAGTACTAGATCATGGGTGGGTAGAGTTGGGGAAAATACAGTGAACAAGTGTGATACAAAGGTGATGAGAAATTTGGTTGAGATTGTTAAGTGTGAGTCCGAATATAGTTAAAAAATAAATGGGCGGGTAGAGTTGGGGAAAATACATGATACAAAGGTGATGAGAAATTTGGTTGAGATTGTTAAATGTGAGTCGGAATATAGTTAAAAAATAAATGCAAATATTTAAGTGTGAGTGAAAGATTATTAAGTATGATTCCACCTATAACTCAGAATGAAGTGGAAGTATTTTAGTGTTGTATTTTTCTCTCAAATATTCGTCTCGTCTCAATGTGAGTGAGACTTCTACTATGTAATGAAATCCTCGATTGTAACAAAGGATTCTCCTCAACCGGGAATTCTTCTGGTATATAAGATTGATTTCATTTGTAATAAAAATTTCTCCTCAAATATAACGGGGAATTCTTCTATTATATAATATTGAGTTCATTTAGTATTCAACATTGAGGATTGAGTTCATTTAGTATTCAACATTAAGCAATTGAGAATTGAGCTCACAAGCGAAAGTGCTTGTAATTATTCTGCTTAGTAATAAAAAAGTTGTTAATATTTTCTCAGTTATTTTTCAAATACTTTTTTCGTAAATATTTGGTGATGTGAGTTTACTTAATTATATTTTGTTTATCAAAAATATTATATTTTCTTAACACTTGCATTTCCAGATAATAACCAATAATAATAGTCCCACTGCTTTTAGAGATAATAACCAATAATAATAGTCCCACCGCTTGTTTGAGAAAAAAACAAGAAAATTGTTATAATCTAGAGCCTTAAAATATATAATAATATTTTATAGAAAAATAACATATTAATAGAATAATAATATATTAATGGTATTTTATAGAAAAATAGTGTTTCTCGAACAAGATCAAGTGTATATGATTCGAAAGATTTTTGTAGAAAATGTGATTGTGAAATCACGGACCTTCATGAAAAGTGTTGCGTACATCCCACGAAAGAAAACGTTGAATAAGAAACCAGTGGCCGTTTTGTTCAATTCGATTGTCGGACGAAACACGGAGAGTTGGATTGAGAAAAAATAGATGTCTTTGGAGCAATGAAGTTGGTAAACGAAGACTTTGAGAGTTGAGTCGACCGTGTTTCTAACATTGTGTCAATCTTGTGAGCTGTCTGTATTTGAAATTTTGCTTGGCCAAAATAAAAATTTGAAAAAATCTAAGAAAAAAATAACTATACAAAGCATTTAAATAATGTTTGCACATAAAAAAAATTGCACTTTAAGAAATTGGATCCCTCTAGGCTCATGTTAAATCCGTATTTAAGATGAATCTATGTTGGTTTAATTAAGAAATAACATTTTGATACCATCTTTACTTGAACCATTAATGGTTATGGTTGGAGTTAGAAACAATTTTCACTACTAATGGTTATGTATAATATTCAAAAAGTATCATGCTATCCTTATTGTTTATATGTTCTTGTCAATTTTTACTATTAACATAAAAAATAAAAAAATAAAAAAATAAAACAAACTCTGATGTAATCATAAGAGAGGATGTCTTTTCATGTAATCTTTTTATCTATTAATTATAATAAAAATGCTACACTTTTTTCCTGAAAAAAAAAAAGGTATTTAGCATCATTGCTTAAAATTTGCCTCATTTATTCAAAGTTTAAGGGACAACCAATGCTTTCTAATTTAATTTAGCTAGGTATAGTCTTAGTTTTGGAAAATTGGTTGACCTACAAAAGATTTCTAGTCCTCTTAATTTGATTTTATTTCTTCAATGTGGTTAGTTTATATATATATATATATATATATAAATATATATATATATATATATATATATATATGTATATATATATATATATATCTTTTTAAATTAAAAGTTAGAAATAAAAATAGATTTTTCAAAATTATTTAAGTGAAAATAAATAAATGTATACGTATGTATGTTTGAAGTGAGAAATGTCAATTCATTTTAGTTTGGATATTTGGGAGGAATGATTGGTATCCTCCCAATGACTGAGAGACACATTTATTGGATGGAAGCCGACTTGTATATTATTCATCTAATTATTCATCTAATTATTCATCTAATTATTCATCGATTTGTTTATTTACGGAAAAACCACATTAATGGAGGTCCCCACACGCCACATCATAGCTTTAATCGCAATCGCAACTTTCGAAGGTTTACACATAAAATAGTTGATTCCCCGCCAAAGCGAATGCCATATGATATTAAATAGTTTTTAATGATTCTGTCATGTTCACAGTTCAATCACAATCGGTGGTTTTCCATCATGACATCCCTTAAGACTTGTGATATTACTCCGAATGCGATATTGTATAGGGCTGTTATCATAACCTGTTTCGGGTTCGCAGTACATATTGCATCAGGGGTTTTGGGTAGTGGCACATAACAGATCAGTCGATGAATATTTCTGATATTGATTTCTCTGATGCGCACGGTTTATTCCTTCCTTCGATATGGCTCTTACTCTTGGGTTCTCGTTCGTGTGACTTCTCTTCACTCTTCCGCTCTTCCGATAGCTATTCTTTTCGATGATGTGTTCCTCTTTGCTCCTTCTAATGAATTTCTTCCTCTTCCTCTTTGGCTTTCTCATTTGATGGCTTCCGATATCTTTCCTACTTGGTTCCACTGTTTCTACGTCTGTAACCAATCCTTGGATCCTTCATGGGCAACATTATTATCCCAGGAATTTGCCATCACAAACACTGCCATGTTGACATCAATGACAACCTAGATTAACATCTCGGGCTTGAGCAAAGAATTGCAATCCTTTCATATTTTTTGACTAATGTAATATACAGATAACAAGGGTTTTTAGCTAAGGCTTTCTTAAGGAAACCATTTTGTAATGTGTTGATTAAATTATTTCTCTTATATGCTTCGTGATTTCGCAATCATTTAATTGTTTCCATTGATGAGTAGAGTAGATTCAAGTCTATTGTTTTAGCAAATTAGAATTAGCAATTTGAATCTACAAGGAATTTCTATAGTTACAGTGATTTTTGTGTGATGGGTTTGTTGTCTGTCTTCTAGTGTTTTTCATCTCTTTTGTTTCATTATATTTTCCATATGTCTTCTACATTTTTGAAGTGAAGTTTGTAAAGTTGAACTCTGTTTGTTAGTCAAATTTACTATTTCCAAATTGTTATATGTTTTTGACTTAAATATCTTTAACATAATTCATTGATTGCTTCATTTTTTGGTATTTATCTCTATCTGCTTCTATCACAACTAAATGATAAGTTGTCTAAGAAATTTGTTTCTATCTTGCCTTTGTATTTTGTTCATATAACCTGTTAGCAATAATTTGTTTTCAAACAGATTCCATGCCAAATGGTTTTTCTTGTCCTTTCCATACCAACATTGCTTAAATCCAGTTAAATCTAATTGATTTACTGAATGCATAACCAGTCATTTTTTACTGAGTTATAGAAGGGACCCCCCTTCGGATTGAAAGGGTTAGTTTTCAATTCAGGAGATTGGTTAGTGGTCACCTTAGATTTTTTCCTGCAGCCAAGGTTTTCTCTAAGTGATAGCAGAATGCAAGGGAAGAATTGGATTGGATGCAACTCTATGTGTGTTTGATAAAAAAGTACAATGACCTTCCAACCTCTTCACATGAATTAGAAATGGGATGAATTATGGACATTGGAAATGCTCTTGACAACCGATTTCCATGTACTTCTCACTGAGGTACAACAATATATCTCATTTCTAGATTGGAAGAAACTTGTGAAGAAGCTAATAGTGGAGCCTAGTGTGCCTTTGAAGAAGGTGTCTTGGGTGAATATAGATGACATAATGTTGGGTTACATGAAATAACTTAACAATAGAGGAAGAGTTGTGCAGAGGGACCAAATTACATAAGCAAAATATTATTTTTGGGCACAAGGACATGCATTCTCATAGATTGGATGTGATATTTTGCTTAGATACCTAACCAATATGTCTACAACACAAAATTATTGGAGTTGTGACACTTGGATGTTTTTCATGATATTCTCAATGAAGGTTGGATTTCTTTTATAGGAGATAGTAGTATCATCGGTGGATTAGAGTGCAATCACTGTAATAGAAGGCAACAATGACTAGAGGTATTTTTTGTAGAATTGGGTAGGAGGCACTGTCATTGAAGTGGATAGAGTGTAGTTGCATGGAAATATTGTCATGATGTGGAGTAATCATATTTTTTGTGATATAGTAGGATATTAAAAATTTGTGGTTTCCATTAGCATGAAATTCAAGGTTTCCACTAGTCTTTGGTTGGAAACAAATGCATGGATTCTTATGGACTCGAAGATAGGAGTTTCTTGGGACGTTGTTGAAGATGTTAATGTTTTTTAGTGGATGAGGTGTATTACCATCATGGATATAATAACATTTCTTAGAGTTGTGTTGGGAACCTTCATCGCATTGATGCATATGACCATATTTAATAGAAATTTTATTGGAGATGTCTTGGCCTATTAGTAAGATGTGTCATGGATAACCACCTTGGCCCATCGACAAGGTGCATTTTTGGGTTTCCTTAGCAAGGGAGAATTTATTGAAACATTTGTGCCCATTGGCAAGATGGATCATGGAAAAAATTAGGTACTTCTATGGATACACAAGGTAGACTATTGAGACTTTAGTACTCTTGTGAATACATAGTGTAGTATGGAGACTTGGGTACACTTGTGAATAGAAAAGACATGCTTTAGATATTTGGGCACTCCTATAGATAGATAGGGTGCATTGTGGATAAGAGTTGGGTGCTCCTATAGACATGTAGGGTGTGTTGTGGAGGGAGTTACGTTGGATGCACCAAATAGTCACGAGCTTGGACATAGACTTGATGCAAACTATCACTGCTAAAATGGAGTATTATAAGAAAGGATAGGTTGCGAGAAGAGGAGAGATTGTTGTGTCAGGAGGCACATTCTATAGTTGAGTATGATGGAGCCTGCTCTCAGTATGTTTTTTTGGTTAGTGTTTGATATTACAATCCAGTATGAAAGAGTTATGGTAAGAATATTTCACTCATTAGGAGTCGTAAATAAAATATTTCGATGTCCATGTTAAGTAACATAATTTTATATCAACTTTTAAAGAGAGAGAATAATTAAAAGTAAAATAAAAAAAATGTATTTCGATATAGAACTTAAATAAACTATTTGAATATATGTGTCAACTAAAATATTTCAATATTAATTTTATATGTATGTATATATAAAGAGAGAAAGTATTAAAAAAATGCTCACCATAATAAAATATAATTTTAATATCGGCCATATTTTAAAACTAACCATAATTAAATATTTCAATACCTAAAGATAATAAGCAATTAAAAAAAAATTATGTTCATTTATGTTGGTGTATGAAATCGATTCATTTATGTCGGAAAATGGTTTTAAAATATTAGAGGCTCGTCATTGTGTTCACATCAAGAGATAGGAAGTGTACATTATATTATTATTGTATGTGGATGACATGTTAATTGTTGGACATGATAAGAACATGATGAACAAGTTGAAGAAGGATTTGGGAAGCAAATTTGCAATGAAATATTTGGGTCCAGTACAATAAATATTAGAAGTTATAATCATATGTGACAGAAAGAACAAAAAAGTTGTGGCTACGACAAGAAAATTATATTGAAAAGGTGTTAGACCTGTTCAATATGAAGGATGCCAAGCTAGTTGATACACCCCTTGCACCTATTATTATTATTCCTAGTAATAAAAGAGTTATTACTCCAAGTAATAATAGATTTATTACTCCTAGTAATAAAAGAGTTAATATTCCTAGTAATAATAGAGTTGTTGATATTTTTCCTGTTGTTTTTCCGAGTATATTGTTGAGATTTTTTTCGTAATTTTTGGTGTTGTGGGTTTTTAATCATTGCTTATTTTTATTTTTATTTTTTTATCAAAAATATTGTATTTTTTGTTATTTTTTTAACACTTTCATTTGCAGATAGCAACCAATAATAATTATTCCATTGTTAGTTTGACAACTGAGTTGTAATAAATTTTTATAATCTAAAGTCTCAAAATATATGAATACTATTTTATAGAAAAATAGTGTTTATGTACAAAGTCTCTTAATACGAATAATATGTTTCTCAAACAAGATATTGGCAAGATTTTCTAGAAAATGTGATTGTGATATCACTCATCTTTGCTATTTTTTTATTGTTATTTTTTTTTCCATTCATCAAAAGTGTTGTGTACATGCCACAAAAGAAAACTTTGAATAAGAAACCAATGACTGTTTTGTTCAATTCCATTGTCCGTGAAACATGGATAATTGGATTGAGAAAAATAGATGTCTTTGGAGCAATGAAGTTGGTAAACAAAGACTTTGAGAGTTGAGCGGGGACATAGAAGCGTCGTTCATGTTTCTAACATTGTGCCAATCTTGTGAGTTGTCCATAATTAACATTCCAATTACTTGTTTTTTTTGGTAAAGACTATCACTCACCATGCTTTTGTATCAGTTAACTGATGGAGTTGTTTTTAGTGTGATTTTTTAGACTTTTTGGTGCTGAATTTACTGGATAACATTGAGGTGATTTTTTTTTTATTTTTATTTTTTGTAAGCTTAGGTAGGACCTTCTCATTTTCGAGTTTTTTACATGTCTATTATTCACCCCATTTCCAGGGAGGGTAGCACAAGAATCAAACCCAAGATCTCCGGTTCAGTGAGACTTCATTTCCATGGCCATTGCCACTTGTGTTATTTAAATTGGTTTTTTTATTGTATATATGGATTCAACACTGTGACAAACCTTAGGGCACTTCAATTGTGTAGGGATTACCCATCAAACTTGTGATTTCAATAAATTTCCTCTGGATTTTAGAGAAATTAAATAGGAAAAACCATAGTTACCAAATAGGTCCATATCAGCCAAAAAAATACGATAATTCAGGAATTCGATTTGTACAACAAATAATTCGATAAAATTAAATTCGGTTCATGGTAGTTTTGCCCAGAAGACCCAAAATTTATGTTTTATAATTAATTAAATGGATTTGTTAATTTTATCCAAAATTTATGCTTTATAATTAATTATATGGATTGGTTAATTTGTGCAACTAAAATGGTAAATGCAACAACCCCTAAACACATAATAGATGGTTGGGATAACTTAGGTAGAAAATGGAAACTTGGTGGGATTGCAATTTGGAAATGGAAACTAATTGTGAGTGGAGAAAATTTCCAAGTTTTCAATTTCAATTTTGTTTAAGAAGGTTTAAAAAGCTGAGATAACAATGAAAGAAAGAATTTTAGTACCAATTTTGAAGTTGATTTTTTAAATAGTTAGCGATAAAAATTTGAGCATGAATCTTCAAGTCAGTAATTTTTTTTATAAAAAGTAATGGATTTTTTAAATATATTTATATTAAGAGGAATTTTATAAAATTAAGTTTTGAATATTTATTTTTTAAATATGTATTAATTGTACAAGCCCAAATAAACTCCACAATGAAATAACACAATGAAAGAGCACAAGGGAAGAGCATCATATTAATGATAAATTTACTTATTTATACATGTGAAATCTAGGTACGAGACAATTATGTCTCAGTAACTTATTAACCCTAAAAACGGAATGTAAAACTAATTACATATTATACAATATACAATAACAATCCCGAAGGATTAGTTAACATTCCCCCCTTAATCCAAAGGGACATCTGACATGCCGAGTAACATTTTGAATTTTTCAAACTTTTCATGTCCCAGTGGCTTTGTAAATATGTCTGCGATCTTCTATGAAGTAGGACAATGTGTCAGATGGATAACTTTAGCCTCTACATAATGTCAAATCAAGTGATATTTGGTGTTAATATATTTGCTTCGATCATGAAACTTGGGGTTCTTGGCCAATTGAATTGCAGAAGAGTTGTCAGTGAGTAGTGAAGTTGAAGCCTTTTGTTTCTCCTACAAGTCTTCAAGTATTTTGTGAAGCCAAATGATTTCTTTTGTAGCTTGATCTGGTGCAACATATTCGGCTTCAGTGGTAGAATCAACAGGAACAGATTGCTTGCATGATCTCCAAATAATGGTTGTTGATCCAGGACTCATTAAATAACCAGAAGTAAACACTCCATTCTCCTTATCTCCATCAAAATCAGAATCTGAATAGCCGGTGAGATGGAAATCTACAACTTTAGAATATTTGATGCCATATGTTTGAGTTCCTTTCAAATACTTGAGCACTCTCTTTGTTGCATTCCAATGACCTTCACATGGCTTATGCATGAACCTTAAAAGTATCCCTACAACAAATCTATGTCAGGCCGAGTAGTAGTTAGAAAATTTAAACTTCCAACAAGTTTCATATACTTTTTTGGATCTTCAAACATACTTCCTTCAGTGGAAGTAAGCTTCAAATTCTGTCCCATAGGAGTAGCGACAAGATTACAATCCTGCATCCCAAATCTATCCAATAGTTGTCCAATATAATTTTTTTGAGAAATGAAAATATATTTGGGTTCCTGGTCAACTTCAATCCCTAAATAATAATGTAATAAACCAAAATATATCACGTCAAAAACTTTCAAGAATTCTCTTTTAATGGACGTTATATAGTCATCATTGTTTCCTGTGATCATTAAATCATCTACATACACAACCAAGTATACAACTAAATTTCTAATTTTCTTAACAAAAAGAGTTGCATCATCCAGATCAAATAACTTATAATTCAACTTGAGTAGGTGTTCAATTAACTTTTCATACCATGCACGAGATGCTTGTTCCAGTCCATACAAAGCCTCAACCAATTTGCATACCTTTTTCTCTTTGCCTTTAACAACAAAACCTTCAGGCTGAAACATATAAACATCCTCCAAATTGCCATAAAAAAAGTTGTTTTAACATCCATGTGGTGTATCTTCCAACTATTCTGAGCTGCAAGAGAAAACAGAGTTCCAATTGTGCCCCATTTTACTATAGGAGAAAATGTCTCTGTGTAGTCAATGCCTTCCTTCTAAGCGTAACCTTTTGCTACAAGTATTTCCTTGTATTTATCAAGTGAACCATCTGCTTTATATTTGATCTTATAGACCCATTTGCAACCAATGGGTTTGACACCTGCAGGAGGATTGACTAACCTCCAAGTTCCATTCTGAATAAGTGCATCATATTCCTTTTGTATTGCATCCTTCCATTCATCATAATTTGTAGCTTCTTTAAAACAATTAGGTTCACTAATTGTACAATGATTGAATTCACAGTCATGAGAAACATTACCTGAATCACCTTTAGAAATCGTCATACTTGCTTGGAAATTTTCGAGCATGTATAGATCTTCGTAAAGGTTGCTGAAGTGGTTGTGATGGTTCTCATCTTGAAAAACAGGCTCAAGAACAGGCTCTTCAAGAGAAATTTCTGGTCTTGCAGAAACATTACTATCATCAAAATTTTCTTTAGCAATAAAATTCTCATGAGTCAAAGATGGAAGAACCACAAAATTATCCAGAATGGGAACCGCCCCTTCAGTGTGTGGAACAACATTATCAGATTCAAAATAGAACTTCTTAGATGCAAATTTCTCCAAATGATCCAGTTGCTTATCAACAGTGGAATTACTTTTATCTAACTCAAGGAAAATAACATCTCTGGAAACAATGAACTTCTTATTCTCCTCATCATATAATCTATAAGCTTTGGAAGTAGCAGAATATCCCAAGAAAACACATTTGTGATTCCTAGCACCCAACTTGTTGCGCTAATGTTTAGCAATTAATGCATAACATAGAGAACCAAAGACTCTAAAATGTTGAACAACAAGAAGATGATTATACCACATTTCATAAGGAGCTGATGTTTAGCAATTAATGCATAACATAGAGAACTAAAGACTCTAAAATGTTGAACAACAAGAAGACGATTATACCACATTTCATAAGGAGATTTATTATTGATGATAGAAGAAGGACAATGATTGCGAATATAAGCTGCACAAAGCACTGCTTCTCCCCAAAACATCAACTTAACATTCATAAAGAACATCATAGATCTAACCATATTAAGCAAAGTTCTATTCATACATTTTGCGATGCCATTCTATTGTGGATTATAAGGTATGGTAGTTTGACGTTTGATTCCATTGTGCTTTAAATATTGTTCAAAAACATGAGAAATGTACTCGCCACCATTATCAATTCTGAGAATGCCTATATTCTATTGAGTTTCATTTTTAATCATCAAATGAAAATTTTTAAAAACATAAAATACTTGTGACTTATTCTTCAACAAATACACCCAACACATTCTTGAGTAATCATCAATAAATGTCAGCACATATTTATTTCCATTTGCAATTGCAACAGGCATAGGTCCAGATAAATTTGAATGTATGAGACCTAATTTTCGTGAAGATATGAAATAAGAACTATGAAAGGTTGTTTACAATTCTTTCCTATAATACAAGCATCACAAGGTATAATATTTCTTGGAACTATTGGAAGACCTTTAATACCTTTCTTTTTCATAATTTTGATGTTGCCATAATTGATGTGACAAAATCAAGCATGACACAACAAGCTGGGAGACAGGATATCACTTTGTTGTGCCAAAAGAACAGAATTTTCACGAGAATTAGTAGATGAAGTACCATTTAATTTTAAAAGCGTACCTTCTTCCACACCGGTCATAACAACCGCATGATCAGATGCTCTTCTTATCTTGATGATTCCATCAAATATATGAATAGAATTCCCCTGCTGCCAAATATGGATAAGAGACATCAAATTTCGCTGAAACTATGGAATATAAAGTACATCCTGTAGAACACAATCTTCAAAATTCGGTATCTTCAAACGAATAGACCCAATGCCAGATGGTTTAATTTGAGACTTGTCAGCGAAGTAAATAACACCATCAATATCGTCACTAAAAGTTTCAAAAAAATCTCGCTTAAATGTCATGTGACAAGTGGCTCCTGAATCTAAAATCCAAGTATCTTGCCATGAAGAAAATGTATTGTTGAAAACATCATTGATATTAAAATTACAGTGAGAAACAATGTAATGTGTACACTCTGATGATTTTCCCTTATTTGGAGGTGGTTGATCTTTCTTTTCATTTAATTGTTCTCTCCTTTCACTGACTTTCTCCCAAGGAATTTTACAGTTAGTAGAAGTATGACCAATTTTACCACATCTAAAATATTTGATAGTTGGTCTATCATTAAAATTCTTTTGTTGTTTATCATTTTCTTTTTTGTCTCCCTGATTATATTTCCCCCCCTTCCTCTATAATTTCTCCGACCACGACCTCTACTACTTTTATCACCTCTAGAAGTTTCATCATGAAACTTTTGATTCTTTTGTGTAAGGCACAAAGTTTCTAAATTAGAGTTAGGTGGAGCCTCTTTCTTCCCAAAGGCTTTTTCTCTCTCAGCTATTTTGTTAGAAAATTATATATTACAGAGCAATGGAACACATAAAATATATTTCAAAAATATAAACACAGAAAACACATATAACAAGAGAGACATAGATA
>APFE030937789.1:9099-33687 GCA_000404065.3 Pinus taeda
TCGATCTGCTCAAGTTCTTCATCCATTGCCTTGACCCAGCATTCATCTTTGCATGCCTCTCTTACATTTTGTGGTTCAATGGAGGAGAGTAATGCCAAATAGCTTGAATCTTCTGTAATTGTTCTTCTTGTTTGTATGCCTACCTCCTTTTGCCCCAAAATTTGTGATTCTGGATGATTCTTTTGAACATACCTGGAAGGAGTCTTTTCTTCTATCCTTATCTGTTCCTCTGGCTCCTCATGGGTTTCTTCTTCTTAGGTTTATTTTTCATCATCAGTCTGATTTTAAGGGTAGTCTTCATCCTCTTCGAGATTTTCATAATTTACTTGCCTAGGAATGTATCCTTTCTCATCAACCACTACAACAATGCTATCAACAATTCTTCCAAGTATTTTATTGTAACACTTATATGCTTTGTTGTGGGGAGAATAACCAAGGAGAATGCCTTCATCTGCTCTAGGTTCAAGTTTGCCAAGCTGTTCATCATTATTCTTAATATAGCATTTGCTTCCAAAATTTTTTAAATGCTTTACCTAAGGAGTCTCACCATACCAGAGCTCATCAGGAGTTTGAGTGTTGTTCACTCGGACATTTTTTTTGTTGAGAATAACAACCGCAGCAAATGCAGCTTCACCCCAGAAGGTTGCGAGAGTTCCAGACTCATCAAGCATAACACGAGCCATTTGTTGAAGAGTTATGTTCATCCTTTCCACCACTCCATTTTGCTGAGGAGTCCTAGCTGTAGAGAATTCCCTTCTTATTCCATGTTCTTCACAGAAATCGAAAAATTCATTTGAGGTAAACTCCCCACCTCTGTCAGACTTGAGGCACTTAATTTTGTGATCTGATTCGTTTTCAACCAAGGCTTCGAAAGATTTGAATTTTTCGAATGCTTCGTCCTTGTGTTTCATAAGTCCCAACCAAACCATCCTGGAGAAGTCGTCAATGGATAATATAAAGTATTCTTCTCCTCTAGGTGACCTTCTCCTAAATGGGCCACATACATCTGTATGGACTAGTTCAAGAGGCCTACTAGCTGATCCTTCCTTCTCAGGGAAGTTAGTTCTGGTTTGCTTACCAAACTGACATGATTTGCATATGGTGTTGTCTGGAATTTTGATATCTAGAAGACCACGAACTGCTTGGTATTTGCATGCTTTCCTTATTTGTGAAAAGCTTAGATGCCCCAATCTCCGGTGCCATAACCAGTGTTCATCATCCTTGCTCAAATAGCATTGTTGTTGTCCTTCTTCAAATATTTATAGGTTATTTGGAGTTCTTCTGCCTTTGATCACTGTCTTTCCTGTATCAAGATCACAAACACTACATCCATTTGATCGAAATATTACCTCGGTTCCTTGATCACACATCTGACTGACACTTAGTAGATTATGCTTCAAGCCATCAACATACAAAACATTTCCAGCTTTGACCTTTTCTTTCAACTGAGCAGTGCCTTTTCCTTTTACGGCTGCAGGGGTATCATTTCCAAAAGAAACTTTCTTTCCCTTTTCTAAAGCAGTATATGATTCAAGTTTTTCTTTATCACCTGTCATATGCTTTGAACATCCACTGTCGATGTACCATAGATTTTCCTGTCCTTCTGCATAAAAAGCTATCCCACATCTTTCTGGTTGTGGTTCCTTTATTCTCCATGTTCTGGTGCTTGAGGCTTGTTCCTTTGTCTGCCGAAACCTGCTCCTGCATACAGAATCTTCATGGCCGAAGTTATTACAAATAGAACATTCAATTTCATTTTCAAGGGCGGAGAAGTTTTTATAGGTCCTTTTCGTAATTCCAGTCATACTTCTTTGTTTTTGAGCTTCTCTAGTCATGATTGTCTTATAGGTAACACATTGAGCTGCTTTGTGACCAAAGTTATGGCAAGAGAAGCATTGGCCATTGAAGAAACTTCTGCGATTATCAAATCTACCAGCCAAATGATTGTAGTTTCTATTGTCATCCATTCTTGAAGCAAATTGAGAAGTTTTTACCTGTGGCTGGTTGTAGCTTTTGTTCACCCTTAAGATGGATTGCCCCTAGTTTACCTGGTAGTCTTTGTTTATTCTTGATGTAATTCGTCCCTGTTTTACCTGGTGATCTTCATTGGGCTTTTGTTCATTCCTCCTTGCTGCATCAAGATAGCTTTTTGAGGTGGATGCTTGAGATGTTTCCCCATTATACCCCAGACCTATCTTGATTAGTGGAGAACGCTATACATTGATAATCTCATCCAGAGTTTCAGATCCTTTAACAAATTTTAGATTAAGAGCCTTTGTTTTCTCAATTTCTTTTCTAAGGCCAACAATTTCACATTCTAACTTCTCAAGGAATTTTTCTTTTTCATAAAGTTGAAATTGCAAAGTATCAATGATCACATTCTTTTCTTCTAAACATGTCTTGAGTCTAGAAATCTCTTCATAAAAGCCATCCACATCTATTGCATCCATGTAATCATCATCTTCAAAAGCCATTAAAAGTTTATAGTTATTACCTCGTTCATCTTCATCACTATTTGATAGACCACCACTGTCTTCATGAGTGTAATAGCTTTTCTTATTTGCATTCTATTTCTTGTTCCATCTAACAGGTTCCTTCCCCTTGTCAATCTTATCCTTATGAGGACATTTGGCAGCATAGTGACTGTTATGCTCTTAACCTGCAAATGATACCCAAATACAGAATATGCGAAGAAAAGAGCCCCAGAATACAGAATATGCGAAGAAAAGATACCCATAACACAAAATAGAAATGAATTTATTATTCAGAGAGTAATGTTCACTTGCCCCTTCGAGGGGGAAACCTCCAATAGAGCAGAGCTCGATTACAAAATAAGACACGATGCTCCTCGCAGGGATTTTCTATCCTTTATATATGACTCCTACGTGCAATACCACGGGCCAATACCGTGTATTATTAATACCATCTATCTAATACTACGTCCCATTTGCAACTAACTGTGGTTCCGTTATTAATTGCGGATTAACCACTTACAATTATTAATATGGGCTTTATTAACTCTTGACTATGACGTGGTCCCATTACATAGATAAGGGGGTTAGGGTGGGACCCTAACAGTGACCTACTCTTCCACAAGCAAAGCATTTGAAAGGTAACTTACCTCTGAATCTTCCTGTACCCCTTTGAAGATTTCTGAAAAAAAATTGATTCTTCTTCTTCTTCTGACACGTGTTCTGACTCATAGTACTCTCCTTTGCCTGAAGCCTTGAAGGAAACTTCTCTCCTGTCTGATGGACCTCCTTTCTTCATTCCATAAGTAGTTAGAATTCCGTGCAGCTGTGACATTTTAAGGTTTTGTAGATTCTCTTTTTCTTCTATTGCAGAAACTTTAGATTCAAACCTAGGGGACAAAGATCTTAGAACTTTTCAACCACAACAACCTCTTTTATTTCTTCACCCAAATTTTTCATACAATTAACAATCTCATCTACACGAAGAAAATAGTTAGCCACACTTTCATCATTGTACATTATGAGATTTTCATACTGAATTCTGAGGGTTTTAATTTTTGCTCGTTTTACCTGATCATCTCCTTCATAGCTCAGAACAATCTTGTCCCATATTTCCTTTGCGGATTTAAACTGCATAACCTTCATGAATTCTGATTGAGATAGACATCCTAGAAGAGTATTGACCACCTTTGCATTTGTTTCATATTTCTTCTTCTTAGCCGGATCTGTAGGAGTTGTTGATGGAAAAGCATACACTGTGTCTATGATATCCCAGACTTCTGTACCAAGATATTGAAGATAGGCAGTAACTCTTACCTTCCAATATACGAAGTTTGTTCCATAAAAAATCGGTGGCCTGATTGATGCTTCCCTCTCGTAGTTTCTCATGATGAAAGATCTTCCTTCAAGCGATCAAGCTTTTTCTGAAGGACCTGGCTCTGATACCAATTGTTGGAAATAATACTGAGAGGGGGGGTGAATCAGTATTATCAAATTCTTTTCAATATACCATTTAAATTATTCTTCAGATATTGATGATTAACTTGTATGTCAGAACCATATAATAATGAACAAGTACAATAAAAAACAGATAGTCACACCAAAGAACACCAAATACAAGGTGGAAACCCAATGTGGGTGAAAACCACCTGCTGCAATATGTCTCTATCTTCTTTCAATTAGAAACTTCTTTTACAATGATTTTGTATTGGTGCAGTCCTTTACCAGTATGCAGGCTACAACCTGCAGAGAGCTACAACCCTCTCTCGTTTTCCAGTCTCTCCTGTAAGGAAGTTACAACCCCCTTGGCTCTTTTACTTCTTTAAGGACCACGTTTCATAAATTTTCAAACTGGATCCATGAACATCAATTAATCATCAAGTACATGTGAATCACCCAATCAACTTTTTCAATCAACCAATGAATCGACCAATAACTTCTCATAATGCAATAACCAGATCAACAATACCAGTATTCTAAACCCAGAACTCTTCAACAATAGATAAAAGACAGCCAACAAATGTTTCAAGATAGGTCCGCAACTTCACCAATAGAGGCCTGCGAATATCTGCAGCTCTTCTGTGTCTAAACTGCATGGATCCGCACCTGGTCAGTCTTCTGCGCTATGTATCTCCGCACCTACTCCTTCTGCTTCCCTGCGTACCACTGCTCAGATTCGCACCTGCACTGTCTGCCTGACAGCGTACCTTCGCAACTGGTCCTTCTGTTCCCCTGCGTACCTCCGCATTGTGCCTTCTTCTGAGTTGTGTTCCTCGCACCTGCGCCTTCTGCTGCACTGCAGATCCCCGCACCTGCACCTTCTCCTGCACTGTGGACCCCCGCACTCATGCCGTGGATCGCCTGCGAACATCTGATTAGGGCCAAATTAGCAGTCCTCCAATGTGCCACAAACAGTCAGATCCACAGATCTAATCATGCGCCCGAGAGATCAAAACCTATCAATAGATTCGCCTTCAATTTCACCTTGATTTAGATCTAGCCTTTAGAACCGATTACCCAAAATTTCAAATCTTAAGATATTCAATTTTCATCAGTGTCTAGCAAAGAGATCTCCTTTCCTTTTTATAGGCAAGCCCTTATTCAAACCATGGGGCAAAACCATCGTAAACCAATACAAAGGATCCAAATCGTGGTTCCATAATTTAGATCTTATACCACGGACCAAAACCATAGGATCATGAACGACGGGCTAAATACCAAGGGCCAAACATAAGAAACCCCACGTGAGCACACTTCTCTGCATTGGAGTGAGTGAACTAGGGGACCGCACCTTCTGAACGGAGCATCTGCGGGTATGACTGCAGTTCTTGGTCGGCGTACCTGCGGGTCCGCACCTTTTGAACGGTGCACCTGCGAACCCCTTGTTTTCCATCATTTTGAGAGCCTGAACAGAATTTTTCCACTTGAGTGAGTTGCCATCAAGTACAACACCTGAGCCATAGCGCCAAACCTGAATCATAATTCCAACACTACAGACTTAACCCCTGCCACTAAATTTGTTTTTCCCTTTATTCAGGGTTACCTCTAACAACCACATTCTCTAATATCTCATCTTGCATTAACAGATAAGGAAGGAAACCCACTGTCACTTTACTAATAACAGAGAAATAACAGTAGCTCTACTCTTCACTCCTGAATAGTTTACAGAAAGATTAACTAACAGATTTTCCGGGTGATTTGCTTTACTTACCTGGTCTTTCCAGCAGTAAGGACTCCTCGAAGGTTCACCTAGTACACTATTATTTCTTGTCCACCCAACCACGAGATTCGTCCTTCAGGACCAGAATCTCCCCCCTAGCTGTCTTGTAGGATCACTATCCACAGCAAGAACGTTTGCACATCGTGCTTGGCTATCTGGTCCTCACCAGACTTAGCCTTTTCCCTCTTCTCTGCCTGTCATTACAGCGCAGATTTTTGCCTCTCCCCACTTCCTTTTCTTCAGAAGCCTTTCCAGTTAGGGGAGGCAGTTAGAGTTGCCATCTCAACAACTGTTTCTTTTCCCCCCAACTTCCTCCTCAGAAGTTGTCTGTATTATCCAAGAAACATTTCTTTATATTCTTTTAAAACAAAATAGTAACCAGATTATTAAATTCAAATAACTAACAGTGTCATATTTAGTTTTGTCTTTTACCATAGTAACAATTAAATATTTACATTTTTCCGGGGCATCACAAAAAGAGATTTGCATCTTGAGATATTTGATCTCTCTATCCTTTGTAGAGTCAAAATTAAGATAAATCTATATTTATAAACCAACCTAGATCCATTTGAACTTCAATTTGCCAAACACCCAGAGGGATCGAAATAGGTTTGCACCACAATAGATTTGATCCCTCTCATGCTTGGTAGATTTGGAGTTAAAATGGATCTAGCTAGTTAATTAAATTTAAATGTGGTTATGTAATCATTATTAGTCCTTGTCAAGGTAGGACTCTAGCAATCAATTTGTTTGTTGATCACTATTAGTTTAACATTGACTAATGCAAATTATAATGTTTAACTTAAAAAATAAATATTTATTTTTCAATATTATTAAAAAAATATTTTTCAAACATTTGATTAGACCATAACTTGAAGGTCTTATTGCAACTTTTGTACAATATAATGCCATGTGGATAACCACCTTACATATTTTAAGCCATAATTTATGGATATCGTTGCAATATTCATGCATGAATTTTAGATCTTTGTGTAGTGATTTTACATATTTTAAGCCATAATTTATGGATATGGTTGCAATATTCATGCATGGTTTTTAGATATTTGTGTTGTGATTTTTTATTCTTAATCTTTTTAGAAAACCATCCCAAATAAAATCCTTGAAAATAGCTCATACTTAGGTAAATAACATATTTACCATCAATTACTTCAAACCATAATTTAAGCAAGTCTTTGCATGCAAAATAGATAGGAATAATATGAAAATAAAGTCTTTGCATGCAAAATAGATAGGAATAATATGAAAATAAATATACTTAAGAGGACTTTCTTCACACCATTATTTTTTTTTCCTCAACACTTATGTAGGAGTAAAACTATAAATGTGTAGACTTACTAGTGGTTACTACCCACCAAAATTCATGCAAAATTTATGCAAGTTCTTTTGCCTGGGTATGCAATTTACTTATCCACTTCACATCTCAATCTATTAGTTTCCACCAAAGTAAGATATAGGATGATTGACCTATTGACCACTATTAATTTAGCATTGACCATTGTAAATTATAATTTAACATTACTTGAATTTTGCATAATTAAAATTGCACCCTTTTAAGAATGTTGCTCCAAATCCTTACACCCAATTTAAAATTATGCTTTGAACTCGTTTTTTAACCCAAAATGGAAAATGTTGAATTGATTTGATTTTTGTGATGTCTTTAATTAGAATATTACATAAATTTGTTTATATTAAATGCTAAATGTTTACAAACATTTATATCTATACATCTGCCCTATATTATCACATTAATTATATATATAATTTTAAATTTTAATAATTAAAAAAATTTATTAAATAAAAATAAAGATAAATTATTTATAATGATAAAAAACAAAATTTTTGTAGAGTTAGTTTAAATTAGATGACAGATAGGTTGAAAGTGCCTTATTATTGTTAATATACATAAAAGAACAAATAAACACCATTTTGATTTAATTGTTACTTTTTAAGAAAACTAAAACTAAAATAACAAATAAACACCATTTTGATTTAATTGCTACTTTTAAGAAAACTAAACTTTATTACTCGTAACTAAATAATAACATTTATTTACTTATGTGAATAGAATTTTAAAGCTTATTTGGAATAATTTATTTTTAAAAGATTTTGTGCGAGTAATTTTTTTTAACCTGATATTTTTTAATAGATAAATATATATGAGGAATATATATATTTTAGTTGATTATATCAAAGTTTATCATATTATTTGGAGGAATTGAATTTAGGTAGAAAAGATTTTAATTATTTCTCCTAAATATTTAGAATAAACTTAATTGACTAAATAACTAGCATAGATCCATCTTAAATAAAGATCTAACATGAATGGGATCCAATTTCTTCACGTGCAAATTGTATAGTTATTTTTTTAGATTAAAAAAAATTAACCCACATAAACAAAATTTCAACTTTGATAATAGACAAACAACATTACACATCATATTGAGCTGTAAAATAAACCTCTCAACTCGATAACATCTATCTACTTATATAAATAAAATTTTATATACTTAAATAAAATAATTTATATTCTTATAAACACAAAATACTTAATATTAAATATTATATTACTGCTAATTTATATGAGGGAAAGTAATGAAGTTGATTTCATTTGGAAAATGCCTAAATTATGAAGTTTGATTTAATCAATATTTTCCTTTTGCCATATCTCGTAAAAGAGATCCCCTTAATCTCGTTTCCCACGCCCACAATTTAAAGATGGAATAGATGGTATGGTCTTCTTTTAACTCTCTTATTTAAATCTCTCTCTTTTCTCTCCAATTATTTCTTATTTTAGAATTTGATGATTTATGAACTATTTTAGTTATTTTATTAAAAGGATTTATCATGATAAATTTTAAAATATTTATAACATTATAATATGTTTGGTTTTAAATTATATAGTTTGAATATTAGTATTTTGACATTTAAATCACTAAAATATGTTGAAATTAATATATAAGAGATCCAGCAATATCACACTATTCTTGTAAATGAATACAAAATGGGTTTCATGAAAATGGAATAGGAGAAAAACACAATGCTAAAGTGTGATATATGATTTATTATTTTCTTCTCAATTATGAAATACAAATATAAAAAAAGAGATATTCACTATGGAGATGTTTAGATGTTGTGGCTAATATGTCTTATACAATATTTTATACTTCTTTTTTTCTGTTTCAATATTCCATTCTTAATGTTTTGTTATCCTATGGAAATACACTAAATATTATAAGCATTGAACTCTTCCCTTCCCTAGAGGCCCAATATTTGAGATACTCTAATAGTTGCTTAGGGTTAGGGTTTTTGCATGCGTCAATACCAATTCATGTTAGGGGTTTGGAGCCTCTAGAATATTCTTTAAAATCCACCTATGAGTACCTCAACATATGTGAGAAATGGAACTTGATGTGGCATCCTCTCAATGCCATGATAGTCAACCAGATAATTCAAATTATGAGGGGCATATCTTCCACATACAAACTCCAATTGATGTAATGTTTATCTCATTGGAAAGCTCTCAAAGCCTAAAACAATGTTGAGAAAATGAGAGATATGTTCACAAATTTTGCGCCCCAAAAGTGACTGTTTAATCCTGGGATGTGAAGAACACCAGGGAGTGTTCTAATCCTTCCACCCATAAGATTCAACTTGACTTTTCCTTGTCCTATGATTTTGGTTGTCAAGTAATCTCTTAAGAATGAATCTTTCACACTCACAAAAACACTCCCTATGAGGAGTCATATGAAATGATGTACTTGAGTCACACAACCATGCTTAATGACCTATGTGTGTACTTGAAGAATCCAAGTACACATCCCCTCCTTCCTACAAGGAGGCTTTTACTTCTATAAAAGGAAGATCTTCAAATCCATTCTATTTCTCAAGAATTTTAGATCTAATTTTTTTTTTGTAATGCCCTTCTTTTCCATATCTCCAACATACCTTTATGAACTTTGAAGATCTACATCTTCCTATAGATTTAGATCTACCACTTGGGAAATTTTTTTTTTTTCTATTCTAGAAGCATCCTCTTCCAGACAAGGCATCTATGTTCTGGTTTTCCATGTTTTTCTGTCTCACCTCCTTTGATAACAAGGATGATACTATTTCATTGAAATTTAAAATTTTAAACTAGTTGCATTACTACCGATGACAACAATCAGAGTATCCCATGAGTTTGGTAGAGAAAATAAAAAAATTGACGTTATTTTCTTCATCTGAAATCTTAGTATCTGTTAGATACCTAATCCTTCAGGATTGGGAGAGATTATGTCAATATGTAAATAGAGAAATTAGAATAGGAAAGCACCTTGGAATTTGAATCCCAAGGGTCACCATTGTGATAGTATATAATGATATTCATCTTAATGGAATGCAACCATTCGAGAGTTACCATCCTAAACTGACATGGTATCAGAGCCTCATGACCCAAGTTAAGACATTGTTTCTTAGTGTAACTCCTTGGCCATTTTTGGTAGTCTACCATGCACAACTTTCATTCCTGTAACTCAAAAACATCTTTAATGTAATTGCTTTAATAATTTAGGATATCCTAACTTATTAGGTTAGGTTAACTAGAGGAAGTCCTATACTTGAAAGTATTTGTTGACCAATATTAGGCTCCACCCAAGTTTGAAACTTGGTCAATTCACCTAGCATGTTTATGGGTGGTTGAATTAGATTCAGGAATATAGAGGCACTCCCTCTGACTCAACCCCATGCCTCTTTAGTGATAGACAATAAGTCCAATGGTTTTCCTAATTCTAAAAAAACAATGTAAGATACCTTGTTCAAAGCCAACATGGTTCAAGGTTCATTTTAATCCACGCTTAAGCTATGTGCAACCTCGGTGTAACAATGTCTCTAAGCTATTTTAACACTTCTTATTGCACTACATAAATTTCTCCAATGCTTCCATAATGTTTCATTTAGGTAGCTAGTGACAACTTATTAATTGGGATTTCTTCTTTGATGATATCCCATCACCATGATGTATATAGTTTTGCTATTAGTTTAGGCTTGCATATATATCTCTAAACACTCCAGTCAATCAACCTCCTTACGCATAAATATATTAATCATGCTAATTGTTTCTACCACAAATGAAAGGTATAATGTACCCTAAAAAAATGGAAACTACTTTTAATAATGACCATAGTTGAGATCCACACTTGCTGGGATCCTTGGCTAGGTATGCTCTTACTTCAATATAAATACAAACTCAACAATACTTATTGAGAAGTTCATAGGGTAGCAGCAAGGGGGATTTAAGTTCCTTCCTCGCCATTGTCCATCATCATCAAAGAAATGTGGCCCATTATGGCTTAGCCAGATGGGTAGATGCTCCCAAGAGTAGAGATGTCTCATGGTGTGTTTTGGGATTTCTCAATCCTACATTAAGTAATGACTTTCCTATAGTGTGGCTTATGCACAACCCATTGGGCTAGGCCAAATGATAGATGTCTCAAATCGAAAATCAATTTTGGGGCCCCACCCAAGTTCAAAACTCAGTTAACTCACCTAGTGTGCTTGTGGGAAATTGCATTAGGCTCAAGAGTATAGGGGTAGTCCCTATAATTCAACCTTGAACCTCCTCAATAACGGGTGACAGGTTTACCGATTCTTAGGAAAAAGAAAAGAAAAAAAATGTGATTTACTCACTATTTTGTTTTGTTTGTCAAGTGGTTTCATTTCTTCAAGCTTGACTTGTGGCCTGAGAAACTGCGACCCAAGGGCATCTAAGCCATCAAAATCATCCAGAGATCGCACCTAACTTGGGCCATACCAACCCTTAACATGGCTAGATTTTTGCCCATAGAATTTTGAACTAGTGACCTTCACATCACAAAGTGACTTAACATTACACCCCATCACCGTCTATTCTACAACCCATAAGCATGATTTTCTCACTATTATATCTAACCTAAAAATCTATAATAATAATAATCAATAAAAAACCAAAATAATACTTAAATTTCATTCCAACACTCTTAACTCATTATTAATTTTTCAAAAAATTAAAATAAAATAAAATAACTTTAACTTTAACATTAACAGTAAAAAAAAATACAAGCTAATATAACAGCATCGCCCGTTATAATATCAGTGGTATCAAAAGACCAAATTTAATCAAGAATATGAAAATATACAAATACAATTTAACATAATAATTTAATAAAAAATAAAAAATAAAAAATAAATACAAGCTAATATAATAACATCACCCGTATCAAAAGACCAAATTTAATTAAGAATAAGAAAATAAATAAATACAATTTAACATAATAATATTACCAGCAATAATATGAGCGACATTTTAAAGTTAAGGCTATTTCGATATGAGTGGTAAAGTGAGGATGAAGTAAGACTCCTTCCATCTTAATTACGTTCCACCCTGGACTCTAAAGATTATTATAATCGTTAAGGAAAAAGTAAATCTCCTACTTTCTTAAATATATATTTTAAGAGTTTTATAAAGAACTATTGATTCCAAAGATTATTATAATTATACTCATTAAAAATTAACGCAATTATATTGATAAATGCTGATAAGTCCATATCAAATACTTATATCAATTAAAAATATTAAAAATTAATGGGTTATTAATAATATTAATATAAATATAAAAATCATATTAATAATAATTATATTATATTATCACTATTATATTAAATAATATAGTAAAGATTAATAACAATTATTATATTAATAATTATTTAATAAATATATTGAAGTAATTATGAAATAAACATTTAATAAAAATTAAATAACAATTTAAATGTGGTTGATACGAAATTCAATTTTAAATACTCTATTTGAATACAATTATTAAATGTTAGTCTTTTTCATAATACACTGGGACCGATGAAAAAAAGTTGCACCAATTCAAATCAACATGATAATGATCACGACCATTCATGCTTTCCAACCAATCTCTTCTCGCACTTTTTTGCATTTTTGCATAGCATTGAAAAGAAAAAGGTGATGAAATCTACATATATTAAACCCAAGGGATAAATATTATAAACCCAAGGTATAAAAACCCTAAGATAAGTATTATAAACCCTAAAATAAACATGGTTGACCATGATTTACCATCATTAGTTTTCATATTGAGACGATGTTTATCAGAATGTGATATTGGACCATGGTTGACCACGGTTGATTTTCATATTGAGACAATCTTTGACACATTGTGATATTGGACCATTGTTGACCATGAATGACCATGATTGTAAACCTAAGAGATTTATAGTAAAATCTAAGATTAATATTATAAACCCTATGGATAATATTATACCCTAGGAATATGAACCAAATAAACTTAAGGGATTGATAGTATAAACAGAAGGGAATAATAAACCCAAGGGATTAATTCTAAAACCCAAAGCTATTATAAACCCAAAGGAATAATATTAAATCCAATGGATTAATATTATAAATGCAAGGTATATAAACCCTAAATGGATTGATATTATAAACCCAAGGGAATAATATTAAACCCAAGGGAATAATATTAAACCCAATGGATTAATATTATAAACCCAAGGTACATAAACCCTAAGATAAATATTTGTCATAATGTGACGTTGGAATATGGTTAACAATGATTGATTTTCATATTGAGACAATGTTTGTCACAATGCGATGTTGGACAATGATTGACCATCGTTGACCATGGTTGATCTCCATATTGAGATAATCTTTGTCACAATGCGACGTTGGACCATGGTTGACCATCGTTGTGACAATGTGACATTGGACCAAGAGATAGTCTCTGTCACAATGTGGCCATGGTTGACCATGATTGAACCCAAAAGTATTATAAACCCAAGGAAATAATATTAAACAAAAGGGATTAATATTATAAATGCAAGGTAAATATACCCTAAAGGGATTGATATTAGAAACCCAAGGGATTAATACGAAAAACCCAATGGATTGATAATATAAGCACAAGGGGGAAGATAAATGGCATCAGAAGGAAAGACTGAGCAGCATACAGGGACTTCACCAGATTCGAGACAGAATAGGAGGAGATAGATCTCAAGTCAGGGATTATTGGAAAGCTAATAACCCATAAGAAAGTTGGAGAATATGGATTGATCTGACAGAGTGGGACAGAGAGCTCAGCCAAGACCAAAGAGAAGCCTACAGGAAGGAGGTAGAATCAAGGAAGATTAAAGCTCGCAATGGAAGGGACATCCTCAGGTGGGGGAATTCAATGAAAGGCTCGTTCACCACCAAGGAGGCTTACTTCCTAACCTCCTCTCAAACTGGAAACGAAGAGAATCCTGATGAAAATTATATGGGAAAGGAATTGGTGGCCGAAGGTCTCCATATTTATATGGCTGGCATCAAAGAATAAAATCCTAACCTGGGATCGAATCCAAAAAAAGGCTTTAATGGCCCATCGAGATGTTGTCTCTGTAATTCAGACGGGGAAACCAGAAATTATCTGCTGATTAACTGTCCCTTTGCAAAGACTCTGTGGATGAACACCAAATGAACCTTTGGCAAACCCAAAAATGCCCCCAGTGAATTCAATGAAGTGGTTTTTCAATGGAATAAGGAAATTTTTCAATGCAAAGTGGTCAGAAGAGCATGGGACCTCATCTCAGGGTTTGTACTCTGGATGATCTGGAAGGAGAGGAATCGCAGGATATTTTAGAACACAGCAAAGGAACCGGAACTAATTTGGGGAAAAGCAGTGAAATTATTGCGGGAAACAATCCTGGTTGATAAATGGGTGGGGGAGGATTGGAAGGTCAACCAGGTGGAGGAAGGAATCCTGAACAAGTTAAACTTAAAATTTGAGATGGTCTACCACAAACAAAATTCCAGACATTGGATGCGGATTCAAAGCCCTGATAAATTCAGCTATCCCAAAGGTAATTTCATAAAATTGAACTTCGACGGGGCCTCGAAGGGGAACCCAGGCGAAGCAGGCTTTGGAGGCATTTTTCGGGACAACAACAATCAGGTAAGATGGATTTTTGCAGATTGGGGGGGAGAAATGAAAAATAATGAAGCAGAGTCCTGGGCTCTTCATCAAGGTCTGCAGATCGCGGTAAGAAATGGTTACTCCAATTTAGAAATTACAGGAGATTCCCAGATTGCGGTGGAAATGCTGAAGAAGCTCAGCAATGGGCGTAATTGGGAGAAGGTCACAAACAGCTAGCGAACAGCCAGAATTGTTCAGGAAATTGCCGACTTTCTGCAAAGAATTGATTATAAGGTAATAAACCATGTGAGAAGGAAAGGGAACCAGTTTCTTGGCAAACTGGGGATGCAGAGGCTGCGACAGCATGGTGGATGCTCAATGGAGAGCGGTGTGTGGGAACAGGGAATGGATGGATTTGGCAACCATAATCAAAGCAGATCATGATCAAGCCACAGGCAGAAAGGTGGGGAGCGATGAGCTGGATCAACAGGAGGACGTGGAACGACCAGACCACTCAGGTTCATTATGAATAGGACCCCCCCGCGAATTGTAATACTCGTGCAAAACATTGGAGACAGACAGAATTTGGGTCAGGCAATTAAGGAATGTCAGAACGGACCTGGAGAGGAGATCAGTGATCACCATGCGAGATCATATCGAGAAGTTACGAAATCTGAGGGGAAAAATCTGCCTCATAAAAACCCAATCATAGATACGAACTGGCGCGGAGACGGCAAGTACATGTCAGCGACCTCAAACCGGAATAAATCTAACACGATGTTTGATAGGAAGTGCAATGAATGGAGTAACAGATGGCAGGGCAAGGACAGCGGGACTGCTAGAAGGAGCGGGATCTGGGAATTTATAAAAGCCTGCATGCAAAGCACCCGACATCAGGAGAATTTAGTTAACATTAGCAGAGTGAGAGGAAACACAGGATGCTTGAGAGCCTCCTGCATTAAGCATAGTCGGTCTTCTGTGAGCGGAACTATGGAAACTAGAAAGAGAGCCCGGTTAGCGGAAGAAATGGAAGCGGAGCGAATCAGAGAGCAAGACAGGAAGGGAAAAGGAGTGATGAAGGAAGAAAATCCAGAGGAAATTTACGAAATTCTCGATACCTCAGATGAGGATGGAAGCCGCGACCAAAGCATGAATGCAGAGGAATGGGAGCAGCACGCCATGGGAGTTAGCCAGCGGAGCTGGCGGGGTAGAAGGGTACCGTAGCGAGGGCCGCGGAGGAGGAGTCGACAAGGCGTTCGCGAGGCTGCTCCGAACAGTGGACAGGATAGCGAGGCCAATAAAGCTCGGGAAGGCAGGGGAGAAAAGCCGGAGCAGAGCAGGAGACCAGCCAGGAGGGCCAAACAAACCTTCGAACATAAAATTCAGCGAGCCAAGAGAGCAAACGCTCAGAATACCAGTCCCAAAATCAGGAGGATCATCCAAAACATGGAAAAAGAAGCTATCCAAGCCCAATCTGACTCGGAGATGGAGGACTGGGAATTTCTGGTGCATGACCCCGGCAATACGAGAGGCAGAATGTCTCTGTTCAAGCAGTCCTTACACATTCACTGGGTGATGAAACGGTTACTTGCTAAGGCCTTGGAGCAGGTTGCTACTGAAATGGCAGAGTTGGCTCAGGGTGTTCCCAACTTGAGACGAGAGCTCCGCATCCTGCAAATTTCCATGGAGATGTAGGGGAAAAAGTTAGATGAAATCCAGCAACTGCTTAAAGACGGCCAGCAGAAGAGTAGCAAAGAGACCTCACCGATCCTTGCAGATGCAACTGAGTAACTTTAGTTCTCTTGTTTTCTTTTTGATGAGTCTTCGGTATATAGATAAATTAGACAGGTTCCTCCATTTTGTAATAGATAGCTACTATATGCATATCAGCAGAATCAAAACATGGAAGGACTGTACTGTTTATATAGCTTGGAAAAACAGAATGTGGTATTTCTTTTTTTGGTATGCTGTTAAAAACTTTAGGTGGATGTCCTACTCGGTTTCCCCTGGTGGGCGGGTAGATGGCTCCACCCATACTGTTGTAATTTTTTGACGTGATAATAGAAAAACAAGAGTAACACCTTTGCCTACAAAAAAAAAAGATAATATAAGCGCAAGGAAATAATATTAAACCCAAGGGATTAATATTATAAACCAAAAGTATATAAACCCTAAGATAAATATTATAAACCCAAGGGAATAATAAACCCAAGGGATTATAAACACAAGGGAATAATATTAAACCCAAGGGATAAATATTATAAACCCAAGGAATATAAACCCTAACATAAATATATGTCACACTACGACGTTGGAATATTGTTGATCATGATTAAATTTTGTATTGATACAAATAAACCCTAAAATAAACACGGTTGACCATGATTTACCATCATTGATTTTCATACTAAAGCGATGTTTGTCACAATTTGACGTTGGACCATGGTTGATTTTCATACTGAGACAATATTTTGCACATTGTGACATTGGACCATCGTTGACCATGGATGACCATGATTGTAAACCCAAGGGATTTATATTAAACCCTAGGATTAATATTATAAACCCTATGGATAATATTATACCCTAGGAATATGAACCAAATAAACCCAATAGATTGATATTATAAACCGAAGGGAACAATAAACCCAACGAATTAATTTTAAAACCCAAAGGAATAACATTAAACCCAAGAGATTAATATTATAAATGCAAGTTATATAAACCCTAAAGGGACTAATATTATAAACTCAAGGGAAATTTTTGTAGCATCCACTATATTAATAGGATCAAGCACTTTTTCATTGTAGTCTTTTTTGTTCATGATCACCGTAGCTACCCCCTTGTCTTCTTTTAATACTACAATGTTAGGGTTAGAGTTTAAATATATTAGTGAAAAGTACTCATGTTTACTGATGTTGCTTTTGAGGGAATTAGATTTCCTAAAAATAATGGAGCAATCTTGTCTAATAACTGCCAAAAAGGGGTTTATCTAATCGCTTGTTCCTGTGGTAAACGATATGTTTGGGGAACTGGTCGATCGATCAAAACTAGGATCCAAGGGCACTCAGCTGAAATAAAACATAATCACTCCAAAACATCTACTCTAGATGAACATTCCAATAACACCAAACATATAAATTGTCATTGAAAATACCTGCATCCTAGCTAAAATTGATCACTATTTTGATAGAAAATTTAGGGAGGCTTTAGAAATTAATAAGCATCCTAATAACCTCAATAGAGACGAAGGATGGAATATAAGTGAGAATTGGATTCCCATATTAATCTCTAAAATAATCTCCACCTGACCCTCACGCGAAACTACTAATTTATCATTAATAATAAATTTATATGACTAAAATAATTTAATAAAAACTATAATAATAATATATACATTTTCCTTATTTTATAAATTTAACTAGATATAATATAAATAAATTTTATCATATTCCAACACATTGATAACACATACATTAATATTATATATTAATCAATCTTAATAAAATAAAATAAAATAAATCTTAATATACTCAAATTACTCAACATTAATTTAATAAATTACATTTACATCATCTATTAATACATAAATCACATTAAATTTCATTTTAATACCTTCCCTTTTATCATTTTAAGGTTTCCTTATCGCTAGCCCCACGGGGGTAGGCGAGTTGGTAATCACATGGTGGTGAAGCTCATAGTAAGCGAACTCCGTATTGAAGGTCACGAGTTCAAATCCCCCGGACTTACAATGGTGACGCGTTATAGCGGGCAAGGCGCGAAGCCCAGAGGTTATAGTGGTCGCAGCCATAATCGACCCCGTGTCACGCGAGTTGCGAGGTTGTCCTAGTTGCCGATTCCTCTGCTACAAAAAAAAAAAAAGGTTTCCTTGTCGCCTTTCCTCTGTTTTACTCCATTCCTTACCTATTTATCTAAACCTCCTATATGATCAGTCTTTCACATCTTTTTTCATCTTGATGATGAACCACAATGGTGGGTTGGAAGCATCGATTAAAAAATTTATGAATGCGATGGATCCAGAAATCAAATTGCAACAAGAAACTGGTCGCAAAAGTCTACAATCTAAAATCTTCATATTAAATAGTCACTTCATAAGAAATACCTTATTTGAGGTTGAGGGTTTTTCATATAGTTTGGACAATACCATCATTAAACCTTCTATTGTCATTTCCTTTGAAATGTTGAATGCCACCGATGCTGCCAGACACAGACATATTGTTCCAAGTGCCTTTCTATCGAGAATCTGCCATTCTGCATCTGTCATACTCATCAACTTCTTTGATTTTCCACTCAATGGTAGGTAAAAATATTTCTGATACAAACAATCTTGCATTTTCATCTTACACAACTGATAGTTTTAGCCGTGTTTGTACAATACCATCATTAAACCTTCTATTGTCATTTCCTTTGAAATGTTGAATGCCACCGATGCTGCCAGACACAAACATATTGTTCCAAGTGCCTTTCTATCGAGAATCTGCCATTCTGCATCTATCATACTCATCAACTTCTTTGATTTTCCACTCAATGGTAGGTAAAAATATTTCTAATACAAACAATCTTGCATTTTCATCTTACACAACTGATAGTTTTAGCTGTTAAACTTCTTGACCCTAAACCTACCATTTTCCTCTATCGCTCCCAATCAAACCAGGAACCCTTCTCTCCTATGAGTTTATCAGCCAAATAGACCTTTAGATCTGATACCAACTGTTAGAAATTAATTGATGAAGAAATAAAATACACAAAATATTTTAGAAACACAAATACAGAAATGCATAAAACAAGAGAGACACATATATACGTGGTTCACCCAATTTGGGCTACGTCCACAGAGAAACAACTAGTCCTTCCTTTTATATTATCTAGCGAAATGAAGAGATACAACCTACAACAGATCCACTATAATTTCCTTTTCGCGCTCACACAACCTCCTCTCTCTCTCTCTCTCTAAGAATAATAATATGCAACAATAATACAATTCCATCATATAAACTGAGGGTTTCCTTCTAGGGGAAAACCATAAATTAACATAACTTCTACCATAAGATCATCTGCCTAATGAATGGCTCAGACTAACTATGAAATTAGAATATTTTATAAGGCAACTTTTCATCTATTTCTAGTTTCAGGGGCATTGCCCCTGAACCCCTACGAGGAGGACAAGCCCCCCCTGCGTGGAGGGGTGTACAGACCTCCTGGGGTATACACTCGGCCCAAACAACACCTGTGAATCAGGAAGATAATTAGAATCCACACCCAACACCATATCGTGAGAAGCAGGCTAAATATCACCACAAGACAAAAAAAATAAATACAAAGAACAAGATAACACCCAACTCTTTAATAATGGAATGGGAAAACATTTTACATCGACATCATGGAATCTTCCATTTCCTTTCTAAAGGTGAGGCCTGTTATTTATAGTATTTTTGGTACCTCCTTGAGTTACATCATTCAATACCATGGGTAAAACCCAAGGGTGGATAACACTTTCCATTCGGACCAATCTTCCCCCCATAGGAAGCAATGCTCCCCATTGTGTCAAGTTCCCTCATTAGAAGATTTTGTTGAATATGGCTCTTGGTGAACTAATTTCCTTGATGAAAAATATATGAGCCAAGGAAGAGAAGTGTTTGTAGGTTTTAAACATGTACATAAATTACCTGCAAACGGATTCAAAAAACAAAAAAATATACAATTGCGAAAACATAAAACAAAAATGCATAGAGATTTTCTCCTGGATCCCAAAATAGGGAATACCAAATTTATTTTTCATTATGTTCCTTTCAATGTTATAATACATACATATACATGTCGAAGCAATAATAAACTCCAATGCATTGACCCTGGATTATAACATAACCATAGTTCCCTTGGCTGAATCTACAAAATACCATGAGATAAAAACAATTATGCCCAAAACCACGTAAAAAACCATGCATAGGTCTTCCCACCATCCTTGGGTCTACCCCCCATCCTTGGCTCTTACCAAGTATTATTGGGTCCACATAAAATATATATATATATATTTCTCAAGGCATTACCCTAGACCCCAGGGGCATGGGGGTTACACCCCCCCCCGCAAACCACCCAGTAGGAGGGGTTGATGCCCCCCCTCCAAGCCCCCTGCTGCACCTGACGCAACGTAACAATAACTAGGGCTAGTTATGTAAAGAATATAACACAGCCAATAGGGTTTTGTGTGGTTAGCCAATAAAAAAATCCAAAGAAGAAAAGGGTTTTGTGTGGTCAACCCATAACCATGGGTTTTTCGATAACCCATTAGCAAGTGATTACAATGTGCCAAGTGCCAACAAAGATAAGGGTTTTTTGTGGTTTACCCATAAATATGGGTTTGTGGATGACCCAAACCAAGTTGGAAATGACAAGCTTAGAGAAGGGTTTTGTTTGGATAACCTATAACCATGGGTTTGTGGATGAATCAAACCCCAAGTTCCCATGAAGAAAAAAACAAAAGTGCTAACAATAGTGACTCAACATCCATAAGCTTTATCAAAATATTTACTATTTAGCTTGATGGTCAAGAGGCATCCTTCAATGAATCTCCAATGGTGTCACCAATGCTATCAAACTTTTGGGGATCATACCCTTTTGGACCAAGATTTTGAGCATGGTCAGATGCATGAGACTCAATATACATCTTAGCATTGTCCCAAGAACCCCCAGTATTGGAAGCAAAAATTGCGACCCATGTAGAAATTTCCCACTGTAGATCAATAGCTTATGCAATATATTAAAGCAAAATACAAGATCTACTTCTACAACAAACTTGCATAAGCTTAATCGATTTTGAGCAAGATCAAATAGAACACATATAACTGAGAAGGAGAAAGCAATCACAGATGAACACAAAATAATACTTTGGGGAAAGCCTCAGCTAAAATACCCCAATCTTTGTATTATCATACAAGTGGAAAATGTCCAGATTACACAAAGCTTTAGCTCACAAGCTATCCAGCTCTCAATACAATGCCTCTGTTGCTCATAGACAATCAAAGGCTTCTCACAAACCTTCTCCTCTGCCCTCCAAGCCTCCTATTTCCTTGCGCAATTTCTCTTGGGGTCCAATGCTGCCACCTGTGTGAATTCACCTCTCACACAACTCACCAAACTCAGAAGTAACTGCACAATCCTAAAGGAGATAATTCTTTCTGCATGGATGAGTTTCCTATTTAGGAAAAATCCTCCAACTGATAGTATATTGTCCCTTTCTCTGATCTCAACTAGGTCTCTAACTGAACTGACATGCATGAGTTATTTATGAGAGAATATTCACTTATTTGAAGTGCAGCATTTACATGCATGCATGCATTAACTAACTGAACTCACAATCAGTTCCACAAACTGTTGGAACTAATCTAACTGGACTTAACTCAGTTAACTGAGCTAACTAATTACAACTCATTCTGATCTCCTTAATCAAGGATAATTTCCTCAATCAAAGGGGAAACTATTTTCAAGTTTGATTTTCTACAACTAATTAACTCAAGATGAATTAATTAATTATTGTACAAACAGCTACTAAGATCAAATTCGAATTTTAATTCTCAATTTTAGCTCAGGGACTAACTAAAATTGGAGTTTATCCCAAAATGCTATTTATAGCAAAGCTATTTTTAGCATTTCTATTTTATCATTCCTTGTTGCTATCTTCAACATTGGTACCTGAAATGATATTTATAGCATTTCTATTTTTAGCATTTCTTGTTGCTATTTTCAACACTGCCTCTCAACAAGAAAGGCATTCAACTCGAACCTGATCCTAAACCTTTGGAATGTTTTGCATGCAACACTTCTCCCTAGTTTTGTTGCTCCAAAAACTCTAGAAACAAAAAAAATATCCAACCTAAATCAAAATGATGCCTCTCTCATCAAAGTCTCTGACTGTTATTGACTCTGTCGACTGAAAACTCTGCACTTCTATGCTCTTCAGTGTCTAACTTCTCTAGCCTCTATCACTTTGATCTCTGACTACATCAATCACATTGATTCCTACTGTTGCATCTGTGTTGATGTTGGTCCTATCTCCCAACATGCATCCGCACTACACCTCCTCTCATCATGTTACATCGTGCTGCCTAATGCTGCATTGCAACTCAATTACTGAGAAGTAATTGATCTCCCAATTGACCTCCCTGTTCGGCTAGAAACACCCTTTGATGCTGAAGCTTCTTCTGCCGCTCCATCCGCATCTGTCTCTACCCACTCAGCTAGTCCTGCTACTCCTCGTTGGGGCTCCCGTAGCAAGGTCTAATCAAAGAGGTTTTGTACCTCAAAGATCCTGCCCCTATTTCAGCCTTCTTGGGACTATCACTCCACATCGCCCCACCTCCGACCTGGAGGTATGGATGCATGTGATCCCTCTACCCACTTGGCTCAAAATTTCTCCTACTAGAGGTCTCTACATGAGTGGATGTCTCCACTCGATCTCCTCTTGGCTTCTTCAGTTGTGGCTGCTCCACAACCTCCTGAAGTTGCTTCACCAATTGTGGCTCCTTCACAATTGTCTGAGACTTCTTCTAGCACTGCATGTTGAGAGCTAATGTACTCTCCCTCTCAACCACCAAGTCTACATCAGTTGCCTTGCTCCTCAAGGCTTTGCATGCATCTTGAACCTCAAGAACATACAATTTCTTGACTCGTGAACCGGTCTGATTCACTTTTCTCGTGGTGACATGTCTAAGGAAAACCTTTCCCTTACTAAGGACTACATCATAGCCTTTGTCTTCCAGCATTGCAATTGATACCAAGTTTTTCTTTAGTCCTGGCACATACTTCACATCTGTCAAGGTAATGCAAGCTCCATGCTCCCTCTGAAAAACAACTATGCCTACTCCAGAGACACTATACTTTTCATCATTACCCATCTGTATGAGTATCTGGAGATCTTTCTCCTCCAAGGTACTGAACAAACTCTTATCGCCCATCATATGGAATGAAGCTCCACTGTCAAGAAACCAACCACATCCCACCATGGATGAAACCATGCATGTGATAAGGGTGAAATCCAACTCGAACTGTGAGGCCAACGCCTCACCTTCTGATCCTTCCTTGGATCCCATCTTGGATTTCTTCTGTGGACAATTCGTAGCATAATGGCCCACCTCATGACAATGAAAGCATCACACTTTCGATTTGTCAAAGTTCTTCCCACCATGGGAAGAACTGGATTTGGGATGGGACACCTTCCCTTTCCCTTTCCTCACCTTACTCGCTAAGGCTAGATTTTCTTCATCATCTTGCTTTGATGAAGATCCATCTCTGGTGCTTCTTCTTATCTCCTCCTGCATCAGATATAACCAAAGTCGTTCCCAATCTAGCAGTTTCTCTCTTCCATTTGCCGAGTCTTAGTAGCTATGCTAGCTCTTAGGAAGACCGAGGAGTGGAAGACTCACCATGTCATCATCGGTTGTTGTGATCCCTACATTTCCAAGCTCATCCCTACAGGTGGTGAGATTGTTCATATATGTAGAGATCATGTCACCCTTTTCACACTTGATTTTATGAAGCTTGTTTTTCAGTGCCAACTTCCTCTGATCATTATTGTTCTGATATAGATATTTCAATGTTTTCCACATTGAAAATGGTCTCTCATTCTAATGGAGACTCGACACTATGTGGTCTCAAACTCCCTCCAGAAGAATTCTCCTTGCTTTAGTCACACATTTCTTCCATTCCGCCAATTCTGTAGCATTAGCTGCTGCTGGCTTGGGGACTTCTTGATCAATGAAGTCCTTCAAACTGTTGTCCTCTAATACTGCTTCCATACGATCCTTCTAGGCTATATAATTCGAGCTGCCATCAAGGGCATGTTAGGATATTCCGACACATAGGAATAGTTAAGTTCAACTTGGTCTAGTATAGAGTTAGGTTAGCGTTAGGT